>ONZH01009272.1:0-35242 GCA_900303285.1 Rhinella marina | reverse complement strand
ACATGTAGAAAAAGGTATCTCCCACAGGAGTCAGGTGATGAGGCACCCGGGCGTCCTGCTGTCACGGCACCTGATCTGATCCTCCAGGCTGCTGTTTAAAAACAGGAAAATGCAAAAACAAAGGCAAAATTCTGAGAACAAAAAAATAACACAAACATGTGTAAAACTGACACAAAACCTGAGAAAAACAACCGCACCCCGACCACAAATACAATGTAACAACCAACATACCTGCAGGTCACATGACCTCTAACCCCCCCTCCTCCCAACATTGATTCTATATACAGTATGTATGTATACAGTGACTGCAGATTATAGGACAGGACTGTACAGTGCTGGGTGTATATATATATATATAATATACAGTGACTACAGATTATAGGACAGGACTGTACAGTGCTGGGTGTATATATATATATATACAGTGACTACAGATTATAGGACAGGACTGTACAGTGCTGGGGTGTATATATATATATACAGTGACTACAGATTATAGGACAGGACTGTACAGTGCTGGGTGTATATATATATATACAGTGACTGCAGATTATAGGACAGGACTGTACAGCGCTGGGTGTATATATATATATACAGTGACTCAGATTATGACAAGGACAGGACTGTTACAGGCGCTGGGTGTATATATATATATACAGTGACTGCAGATTATAGGACAGGACTGTACAGTGCTGGGTGTATATATATATATACAGTGACTACAGATTATAGGACAGGACTGTACAGTGCTGGGTGTATATATTATATATATACAGTGACTGCAGATTTATAGGACAGGACTGTACAGTGCTGGGTGTATATATATATATATACAGTGTGACTACAGATTATAGGACAGGAACTGTACAGTGCTGGTGTATATATAATATATACAGTGACTGGCAGTTATAGGACAGGTACAGTGCTGGGTGATAAGTGTGCAGATTATGGTGTATATATATATACAGTGACTGCAGATTATGGACAGGATGTACAGTGCTGGTGTATATCATATATACAGTGACTGCAGATTATAGGACAGGACTGTACAGCGCTGGGTGTATATATATATATACAGTGACTGCAGATTATAGGACAGGACTGTACAGGCTGGGTGTATTATTATATATACAGTGACTGCAGATTATAGGACAGGACTGTACACGCTGGGGTATATATATATATATACAGTGACTGCAGATTATAGGACAGGACTGTACAGCGCTGGTGTATATTATATATATACGTGACTGCAGATTATAGGACAGGACTGTACAGTGCTGGTGTATATATATATATACAGTGACTGCAGATTATAGGACAGGACTGTACAGCTGTTAATGTGGGTGGGTGTATAATAGGATATGGATATAACCATGGGTGGTATATATAGTATATATATACAGTGGACTACAATTATAGGAAGCAGGACTGTAGTGCTGGGTGTATATATATATATACAGTGTACAGATTATAGACAGGACTGTACAGTGCTGGGTGTATATATATATATACAGTGACTGCAGATTATAGACAGGACTGTACAGCGCTGGTGGTATATATATATACAGTGACTACAGATTATAGACAGGACTGTACAGGCTGGGTGTATATATATATATACAGTGACTACAGATTATGGACAGGACTGTACAGTGCTGGGTATATATATATATAGTATACAGGAGTTATATATATGTACAGACTGACTGGGTGTAAATATATATTGATACAGTGACTGGGTGTATATTTTATATATACAGTGACAGATTATAGGACAGGACTGTACAGCTGGGTGTATATAATATATACAGTGACTCAGATTTAGGACAGGACTGTACAGTGCTGGGTGTATATAATATATACAGTGACTACAGATTATAGGACAGGACTGTACAGTGCTGGGGTATATATAATATATAACCTACAGATTATAGGACAGGACTGTACAGTTGCTGGGTGTATATTATAATATATACAGTGACTACAGATTATAGGACAGACTGTACAGTGCTGGGTGTAATATATATATACAGTGACTAAGATTATAGGACAGGACTGTACATTGCTGGGTGTATATATACTATACAGTGACTAAGATTATAGGACAGGACTGTACAGTGCTGGGTGTGTATATATTATATATATAACAGTGACTACAGATTATAGGACAGGACTGTACAGTGCTGGGTGTATATATATATATATTATACAGTGACTACAGATTATAGGCACAGGGACTGTACAGTGCTGGGTGTATATATATATATACAGTGACTTATTATAGGAAGGACGTACAGTGCTGGTGTATATATATATACAGTGACTACAGATTATAGGAAGGACTGTACAGTGCTGGTGTAATATATATATACAGTGACTACAATTTAGGACAGACTGTACATGCTGGGTGTTATATATATATATATACAGTGACTACAGATTATAGGACAGGGACTGTACAGTAGCGCTGGTGTATATATATATACAGTGACTACAGACTTATTGGACAGACTGTACTGTGCTGTGGTATATACAATATATATATACAGTGACTACAGATTATAGGACAGGACTGTACAGTGCTGGGTGTATAATATATATACATGACTGACTACAGATTTATAGGACTGTACAGCGCGGGGGTGTATATACTATATACTGTACAGTGACAGTGCGATTATAGGACAGGACTGTACAGTGCTGGGTGTATATATATATACATACAGTGACTACAGCTTACTGTACAGTGCTGGGTGTATATATATATATATACAGTGACTACTGTATATATAGACTGCAGATTATAGGACACGACTGTATAGTGCTTGGTGTATATATATATATACAATAACTACAGATTATAGGACAGGACTGTACAGCACTACACAATGACACCAGTGACTGCACAACACTACACAATGACACCAGTGACTGCACAACACTACACTGTGACACCACTAATTCTACACTACACAGTGACACCAGTGACTGCACAACACTACACAGTGACACCAGTGACTGCACAACACTACACAGTGACACCAGTGACTGCACAACATTACACCGTGACACCACAATTCACACTACACAGTGACACAGTGACTGCACAACACTACACAGTGACACCAGTGACTTGCACAACATTACACCCGTGACACCACTAATTCTACACTACACAGTGACAGTGACTGCACAACACTACACAGTGACCCAGTGACTGCACAACATTACACGTGACACCACTAATTCTACACTACACAGTGACACCAGTGACTGCACAACACTACACAGTGACACCAGTGACTGCACAACATTACAACCGTGACACACTAATTCTACACTACACAGTGACACCAGTGACTGCACAACACTACACAGTGACACAGTGACTGCACAACATTACACCGTGACCACTAATTCTACACTACAATGTGACACAACTTATCTAACATTAATACAACATGATATCACTGAGCCCACAGCACAAACACCGTGACACCAGTGACTGCACAACACTACACCGTGACACCAGTGGACTGCACAACACTACACCGTGACACCAGTGACTGCACAACACTACACAGTGACACCAGTGACTGCCACAACACTACAGTGACACCAGTGACTGCACAACATTTACACCGTGAACACCAGTGACTGCCACAACAACACTACAAGTGACACCAGTGACTGCACAACACTACACTGACACAGTGGCTGCACAACACTACACCGTGACACACAGTTGACCTGCACAACCAACTAACACCGTGACACCAGTGACTCCACAATACTACATAGTGACACCAGTGACTGCACAACACTACACCGTGACACCAGTGACTGCACAACACTACACCGTGACACCAGTGACTGCACAACACTACACCGTGACACCAGTGACTGCACAATACTACACTGTGACACCACTAATTATACACTACAATGTGACACCACTTATCTAACATTAATACAACATGATATCACTGAGCCCAAACACTACACGTGACACCAGTGACTGCACAACACCATGACTGCACCCCACTCCATCCGGACACCAGTGACTGCCACAACACTACACCAGTGACACCAGTGACTGCACAACACTACACAATGGACACCAGTGCTGCACAACACTACACCGTGACACCCAGTGACTGCACAACACTACACAGCGACACCATGACTGCACAACACTACACAGCGACACCAGTGACTGCACAACACTACACCGTGACACCAGTGACTGCCACAACACTACACCGTGACACCAGTGACTGCACACACGTACACCGTGACACCAGTGACTGCCACCAATACTACACTGTGACACCAGTGACTGCACAAACACTACACCGTGACACCAGGTGACTGCACAATACTACACTGTGACACCACTAATTATACACTACAATGTGACACCACTTATCTAACATTAATACAACATGATATCAGTAAGCCCACAACACTACACCGTGACACCAGTGACTGCACAACACTACACCGTGACACCAGTGACTGCACAATACTACACCGTGACTGCACAATACTACACTTGCACACCACTAATATACACTACCAATGTGACACCACTTATCTAACATTAATACAATATGATATCACTAAGCCCACAACATTACACCGTGACACCAGTGACTGCACAATACTACACTTTGACACCACTAATTATACGCTACACCAGTGTGTCACCACTGATCTCGTACTAATACACCATGATATCACTGGCTGCACAATACTACACAGTGACACCAGTGACTGCACAATATACACTGTGACTGCACAATACTACACTGTGACACCAGTGACTGCATAATTACTACACTTTGACACCACTAATTATACGCTACACCATGTCTACGACCAATGGCTAGTCACTCACTGATCTCTTCTACTAATACACCATTGATATCACTTGGCTGCACAATACTATCACCGTGACACCACTAATTATACACCTACAATCAACCTAATTAGTCACCTACTTATCTAACACTTAAACACTAATACGAGTATCACTCACTAATTACCCTCTTGATTACCACTAAGATCACAATTACCAATCACGATACTACTAAGTGATTATGACTGTACAGCACAATGACACCACACACACTGGCTCCGTTAATTCTACACTACAAGATAGTGTCACCACTTATCTTACTCTAATGAAGCTATAATTACACATTAATAGACACTGACACCACTGTTCTCACAATACTACAACGTGACAACACTGATCTCACACTACAAGACACTAATTATATAATACTACACTGTGACACCACTGATCTCGCAGTACTACATTGTGACACTACTGGTCACATACTAGTACACTGTGGCACCATTTATTACACACTAGTACACTGTGATACCACTGATCTCACACTACAACAATGTGACATCACAGATCTCACACTACAACAATGTGACATCACAGATCTCACACTACAACAATGTGACACCACAGATCTCACACTACAACAATGTGACACCACAGATCTCACACTACAACAATGTGACATCACAGATCTCACACTACAACAATGTTACACCACAGATCTCACACTACAACAATGTGACACCACAGATCTCACACTACAACAATGTGACATCACAGATCTCACACTACAACAATGTGACACCACAGATCTCACACTACAACAATGTGACATCACAGATCTCACACTACAACAATGTGACACCACAGATCTCACACTACAACAATGTGACATCACAGATCTCACACTACAACAATGTTACACCACAGATCTCACACTACAACAATGTGACACCACAGATCTCACACTACAACAATGTGACATCACAGATCTCACACTACAGCAGTGTGACACCACTGATACCACACTCTAAAACCGCTATTTATATGCTACAACAATATAACAATAAAACACAATGATATAATTGTTCTCACTAATACCCCTTGATACCACTGATAGCAAATTACAACACAGTGATACTTCTAATTATACTGTACAACACAGTGATATCACACACATTGACCCCATTAATTCTACACTACAAGACTGTGTCACCACTTATCTGATGCTAATGCACCATTACACCTATAATTACACATTAATAGACACTGACACCAGTGTTCTCACAAAACTACACCGTGACAACACAGATCTCATATGACTATACCATGACACCACTGATCTCACCTACAAGACACTAATTATATACTACTACACTGTGACACCACTTATCTAACATCAATATACTGCAGCACAAGTGATGTGACACTACACTGTGACATCACTAATTATAACCCCCCATCAGGGGCGTAGCTAAAGTCTTATGGGCCCTGGGGCAAGAGTTCAGCTTGGGCCTCCCTTCCCTCAATACTTTGTGTGTGTTCTTATGCGGCACAAGGGTCTTTGGCCCCCTCAGGCTCCTGGGCCCGGTAGCGACTGCTACCTCTGCACCCCCTATAGCTACGCCCCATAGTGCCCCTAATATTTATATTGCTCCCCTCCTGTAGTGCACCCCAGCAGTATAATGCCCCCGTAGTGTTGTAGTGTCCCATCAGTAGTGCCCCCATTATTTATAGTGTCCACCCCTGTAGTGCTCCCAGGCAGTTATAATGCCCCCTCCCCATAGTGCCCCTATTATTTATATTGCTCCCCTCCCATAGTGCACCCCAGCAATATAATGCCACCAAAAGTCTCAGTGTAGCCCAGGCCTTATGCCCCAAGTAGTGCTGACAAACAAAAAAACAGAATACCCCACAAACTCCCAACATCTTTGATGCAGACCGCAAGTGAGTCCCAGTGCTTTACAACCGCCGGCACCTACTGCCTCACAGGCTTCAGGACTAATGGCCTGTGGTCTGTAGGACTGAATGGTGGGATGGGAGCTACAGGCTAACATATGCTACCCCCTCATAACATTGTGGTCATGCAAGGATATCTTATAGGCCTAGGCCTGCAATTATACTACACCATGACACTAACAATTATACATTACTACACCACTGATCTAACACGGCCACACCATGAAATCACTGATCTCACACTACTACACCGTGACACCACTGATCACACACTACCACACCGTGACACCACTGATCACACAGTCCTACCCCGTGACACCACTGTTCTCACACTACTACACCCTGCCACCACTGATTATACATTACTGTACCATGACACCACTGGTCACACACTACTACATCGTGACACCACTGGTTTCACACTACTACATCGTGACACCACATATCTCACACTACTACACCATTACACCACTGATCTCACACTACTACGCCATGGCACCACTGATCTTACACTACTACACCGTGACACCACTGATCTCACACTACTACACACTGACACCATCTCACACACTACACCTACCATCACACACACTAATCCGTGACACCACTGATCTCACTCTACTACACCGTGACGTCACTGATCTCACACTACTACACACTGACACCACTCATCACACTGTATTCCACTGTGACACCACTGATCTCACACTAACTACACTTATCTTACACTACTACACCATGACACCACTGATCTCACACTACTACAACTTGACACCACTGATCTCACACTACTGCAACTTGACACCACTGATCACACACTACAACACCGTGACACTTCTGATCACACACTACTACACCGTGACACCACTGGTTTTATACTACTACAACTTGACACCACATATCTCACACTACTACACCATTACACCACTGATCTCACACTACTACTCTGTGACACCACTGATCTTGCACTACTACATTGTGACACTTCTGATCACACACTACTACACCGTGATACCACTGGTTTCACACTACTACATCGTGACACCACATATCTCACACTACTACACCGCGACACCACTGATCTCACACTACTGCAACTTGACACCACTGATCTCACACTACTACACCCTGCCACCACTGATTATACATTACTGTACCATGACACCACTGGTCACACACTACAACACCGTGACACTTCTGATCACACACTACTACACCGTGACACCACTGGTTTCACACCACTACACCATTACACCACTGATCTGACAGTACTACGCCATGGCACCACTGATCTTACACTACTACACCGTGACACCACTGATCTCACACTACTACACACTGACACCACTCATCACACTGTACTCCACTGTGACACCACAGATCTCACACTACTACAACTTAACACCACTGATCTCACACTATTACACCAGTACACCACTGATCACACACTACTACACCATGACACCACTGATCACACACAACTACACCATGACACCACTGATCTCACACTACTACACCCTGCCACCACTGATTATACATTACTGTACCATGACACCACTGGTCACACACTACAACACCGTGACACTTCTGATCACACACTACTACACCGTGACACCACTGGTTTCACACTACTACATCGTGACACCACATATCTCACACTACTACACCATTACACCACTGATCTCACACTACTACACCATTACACCACTGATCTCACACTACAACACCGTGACACTTCTGATCACACACTACTACACCGTGACACCACTGGTTTCATACTACTACAACTTGACACCACATATCTCACACTACTATACTGTGACACCACTGATCTCACACTACTACACTGTGACACCACTGATCTCACACTACTACACCGTGACACCACTGGTTTTATACTACTACAACTTGACACCACATATTTCACACTACTACACCATTACACCACTGATCTCACACTACTACTCTGTGACACCACTGATCTTGCACTACTACATTGTGACACTTCTGATCACACACTACTACACCGTGACACCACTGGTTTCACACTACTACATCGTGACACCACATATCTCACACTACTACACCATTACACCACTGATCTCACACTACAACACCGTGACACTTCTGATCACACACTACTACACTGTGACACCACTGGTTTCATAATACTACAACTTGACACCACATATCTCACACTACTACACCGTGACACCACTGGTTTCATACTACTACAACTTGACACCACATATCTCACACTACTACACTGTGACGCCACTGAACACACACTACTACACCAAGACACCATGGCTCATACACTACCAGCTCCTAATAGCTGTTAGTATATTCTATTACTCTGATCCTGCACCGTGACCTCTCTGATCTCTCACACATATCCATGTTTGTCTCTCGCATCTGGAGCTGAATTCGGCACTTCACTGTAAACAGTAGGTGATCAGAACTGGAAAGTCAGCATCCGGGTATCGTGCGAGAGAGCGGACATTGCAGGGGTGACCGGCGGCTGTGATTGATACCTCCATCTGACATATTGAATGGTTTCCATGTTTACACACACAGCAATGGTGATACAAGGTGTGCTGTGTAAATACATGCCGCCTGACGCCAAACATAGCTGACATACCAGGCTCCTGCACTCCCACAATCTGATCCATCTGTCACCTACCTCCACCAATGAAACCTCCTGAGGGTGCAGCATGGAAGTGTGAACATGGGGTAAGGTCGGCACTGCGAGGCGCACTATTGTTCGGAAGTTGAAAGAGTTCATTGCAACCCGGTCTAAGTCTGTTTGTCGCCCGACCTTCTCCTCCAGCTCAGCACATCGGAAGGTACATGCAGGACCTATGTTGAATCATCTACCAGAGTTCAATGCCATCAGGAGAGAGTGGTCGGCACGGGAGATGAAGGTCCAGGACTGCCCATGCTGCCTCGTGACCACCAGCCACAGTTATTACAACTCAATTGTCCTGCGGTTGAAAGGAAGCCACAACTGTGTCACCTGCTAGAGGCCAAAGACTTGGTGGGAGAATGCCGGGTGGGATGAAAGTGTTTACAAGAGTTAAGTGGACTTAGGATGCGTGAGTTGAGACAATAATACTGAAGCAGGTCCCAAGTTAGAAACCCCCATAAATCGCTGCAGAGGACCCTTTAAGGACATCTGTCAGCAGATCCGTCCCTATGACACTGGCTGACCTGTTACATGTGCTCCTGGCAGCTGAAGGTCCCATGTTCATATGTGCCCGCATTACTGAGATTAAAAATTATGTTTTAATATATGCAAATGAGCCTCTAGGAGCAACGAGGGAGTTGCCGTTACTCTCAGTTCTCTCTGCAACTGCGGTGTCCTCTCCACCTCATCATGGCTGCCTGGCCCTGACAATCAAAGTGCAGAGATGCGGCAGTTGCAGAGAGAGCTGAGCTTCTAGGTGTAATGGTAACGCCCCCGTTGCTCCTAGAGGCTCATTAGCATATATTAAAACATTGTTATTCTCAGCAATGCGGGCATATAGGAACATGGGACCAACACAGATGCCTTCAGCTGCCAAGTGCACATGTAACAGGTCAGCCGGTGTCATAGGGACAGAACTGCTGACAGATGCCCTCCAGGGCTCATGCACATGGTCACCAACCTTAGGGCTGCCGTATGCAGATGCAGGACCCACTCACTTGAATGGAGTCCGCGATCTGCACGGACATAAATCCACAAGCCCTCCATAGTGCCTCCATGGGGTTCTGTGCCTCCATTACGCACCCATTCAAGTGAATTTCGGTGCACAAACGGCTGGTGCCCGTATATTGCAGACCCCCTGTTTGCGGGCTACAATACAGGCACCAGCCGTTGGATGCGGATCACAGGCCCCATTAAAGTGAATGGGTCCGGCATCCACATACGACAGCCCTATGGTCGGTGCCCAACAGGCCACAATTTGTGGTCCGCAGCACGGGCCCGGCCACCACTGTTTGTGTGCATGAGCCCTAATGGGCAGTGGTTGTGGAGCCAGTGTACTAACTGGTTCACCTTTGGGCTGATCCTAAGGGCGTTATCCTGGCCGTTATAGCAGGCTGCTAACTCTTGGAATAGTCCCGGTATGGCAGGCTGCTGACCCACGGGGGTAAGAAACACCATTGTGAAGCACTAAAGCGTCTGGCAAAACTCGTAGTCAGTAGATAGGCAGAGGGCAGGGCAGGCAGCGGAGGATCAGAACTGGTAAACTGGCAGAGGTACAGTACACAGGCAGAATGGAACACCTTCACTGGTAAACTAGAAAGCTTGAAGGGTGCCCTAAGCAGCCAGAAGTGACCAGAGACAGGACGAGTAAGACTAAGGGGGCACACACACTGGCCCTTTAAGAGCTGGAGAGCGTGTGTGCACCCTAGATCAGGAAGACCTGACAGGAGAACGCAGGAGGCCACATGGGGCAGGTTTAGTGTTCACGCCTCCTACTAGTTCGGCTGTAGCTGCCTATTCCGAGTATACGGTATCTACAAGAAATGATCTTTACATGCGGTGAAAATGCTGCTGAGAAGCGCGTGGTTTCACCGTGATCTCTGTGCTTTTGTGATGTGGTTATTCGCCGTTAATAGAAAAACACTAATAGGAGTCCTCTCACTGTGGTAAGTGGCATTTATCATGTAGAGAAAGTTAATACAAGCCACTCACTAATGTATTGTGATTCTCCATATTGCCTCCTTTGCCGGCTGGATTCATTTTTCCATCACATTATACACTGCTGGTTTCCATGGTTACAGATCACTCTACAATCCATCAGTGGTGGTCGTGTTTGCACAATTTAGGAAAAAGCACCAGCCTATGTGTGCCCCCACGGTCCCGGCCACCGGAGAGGCTGATGCTTTTTTCCTATAGTGTGCAAGCACGACCACCACTAATAGATTGCAGGGTGGTCGTAACCATGGAAACGAGCAGTGTATAATGTGATGGAAAAATGAATCCAGCCGGCAAAGGAGGCAATATGGAGAATCACAATACATTAGTAAGTGCCTTGTATTAACTGCATCTACATGATAACTGAAGTGAGAGGACCCCTTTAACAAATAACACACAATTCTGAATGGACACCTCCTAATGCACCTCCTAAAGTCCGAAGGCACCTCCAGTAATGGATGGCGCAGGATTAGAAGGATCGTAGCATGTACCCTCCAGCTCTGATGGTCACTCAAGTGAGAAGGTCTGCCAGAAAACATCTGTGAGTGGCCATATAAAAACGTGTCACGTGTCACATCACTTATCTGAACGAGCTGTCACACTCTAGGTGATGGCCGCCTCTACTCTGTTTAGTACTTTACTGCTTTGGTGTCCGTTTGTGGATCATGGAAATGATTTGGGAACAGCATGGGGAGGATGTCTGGATGCATCTTGGACTCCAAAGTCGCTGCTGGGAACGATGTTGTCCGAGTATTACGCCACTTTTACAGAATGACAATAATACGCTCAAAACTGAAGATAAAATTGATTTTAGAGGAAAAATTTTTAGGAAATTACACTGAATGTCACAGGTATTTAGGATGTGCAAATGTTATACAGCAGACGTAGCCCAGGGAATGTCGCCTTGATTAGCGGCAGAAAAAAATACACTGAATGTCACAGGTATTTAGGATGCACGAACGTCATACAGCACATGCAGCACAGGTGGTGTTATGGTCAGGCAATTTTGCCCCAAAAAGTAATAGATGTTGCAGCCAGATAAAACAGTAGCCCTTAAAAGGACTTTTGGGTCTCTTGAAAATAAAAACTAAACCTGCCTAGCCAATTCCTATCCCTACACTATCTCTCCCTCCTTGCAGCAGCTCTCCCTGACTAAGACTGAGCCGGGTCACATGTCACCGGGTGCTACGCAGACAAATCAGCGTGCGGGGAGGGGACTCGAGCATGGCACTAGAGCACACGCGGTGTTTGGCCGAACACCGCGATGTGCCGAGCATAGCCATGCTAGCACGAATATAGCGTTCAGGCGAGCATGCTCGCCCAACACTAGTGAGCATTACTACCACATTCCCCCAAGCACTCTAAGAAGCTAAATGAACACTGAGAAGTTGAGACTTGGTGTCCAGACAGGGAGTCTCACCCATGGACAAAGCAGCGGATCACAGGCCTGTACCAACTAAGGTGAAGGAGCTCTGGGTCTTCCTGGGTCTAGTCGCTTACCGATGGTGTCTTACATGTTGCCAATGGAGCCATGTGCGGGGCTGCAAAGAAAGGGGCCATTGCATGGGGTCTGAAGCAGACCAGGCCTTCCGAGAGCCGAAGACATTGTGGACCTGTGCCCCTGTTCTGGCCTATGCTGACTACACCAAACCTTTTGCCCTGTGACTGATGGAAGCCTGAAGGGTCTGGAGACAGTCCTCACCCAAGTTCAAGAAGTAGGGAGTGACTGGTCACCTATATCAGAAAAACCCTGAGAACTACAGTTCATTCAAGCTGGAACAGTTGGAGGTGTTGTGTGGTGGTGGTACTGTGGACTGGCAACAATCAACCAGTGGTTCCACTTAGGAAGACCTAGGGGAGACTCCAAAATGACAAAGAAGGCAGTGCGGGCAATGGGAACGCCCCTATCCTGAGTGCACTCCAGGGGTAGAGCGGACCACCAAGGAATGAAGAGGCAAGCATTGGTCGGCCAATCAAGAGATGATGAGAAGACCTGTCATGGACAAAGAGAGGACAACCGTCTGTGTAGGTGTGCTACACTGACAGGTGAAGGTACCGGCTGAGGTAGGCCTTACACGGCTTCCAAAGAGTTAGGAGATATCGGTGGTCCAGTGGAGAAGAAGGAGCGCTGTGGACACTCCGGCAACCGAAAATTGAAGAACTACCAAGTCACTGAGTACAATTGGGGTATCAGAAGAGCCGTAAACTGTAGAGGAGATGGGAACCTACCCTCTATGGTGGTGGTCCGATCCTCATATACCAGTTTTTGGGGACAGCACATAGGATATGCTAAGACCAAGGGGGTAGAGGAGGAATCGCGGTAGGCTCAGTGACTGCTGGGCTGGCGTCAGCCTCTGATTGTATAACCGATCCTAGCTCAATCAGTCACCTGAGCCTGTGGTCCGCACACAGTCACCTTGCAGATTACGTCCTGTACATATTTGTTCTATGGTCCAGGAGTGTGAACAGCTGCGTACTCCCTACCGCCGGCAGCCCCGGTACACCACCACCCGGAATTTTCCATTCTCACAACAACTACGAACAGATGACCAAGGTTCATATCTGGAAAAGTGGATTTTATTCTTTATTTCGGTAACACATTCTTCATATTATTTTTTTTTTTTGCTCTTATCGGTACAATTAATTTTCCTTCTAAAGAAACAGAAAACCATGAGAAAAAAAAATACTGGTAAAAACAAAAAATATTTCTGTCCAATTTACCAACAGAGTCATTTACCACAGACACAAATATAGAGCGAGTCAGCTAGAAGGATCTAAAAAAAAAAAACACAAACCCGCGTGGAGAAGGGAGAAATAGTCAACAGGCGATGGAGATGTAAAAAAGGCGGAAAGAAATATTCCGAGTACATTCAGAATTACGGATTTTCTGCGTTAATCCAAGGTGCTTAACAAGAAATACATTCATTAAATACAGAGAAGGGAAACACAACCGCAAAACGAAAATGTGGTAAAAAGAACAAATAATATTTAAGCAAATATAAAATTTAAAAAAAATGTAAAAATTAACAAGAACGGAAATTTCCTAAAATTTTTCTTAAATATTAAATAAATATATAAAAATAAATAAAATGCAGATATAGGCCGGGGCTGCGCGGTGATCTTGACTGCGACACTGGTCATGTGACCACGGATCACTGCGATCACTGCGCAGCCAATGAACTGAATGTGGTCACAGCGCAACGCCAGAATCGCGAAGAATCCAACACTGCTGAAATATCTGCGCTATCTGGGGGTTAGCTGTATCCGCATTCAGTGGCTGCATCAATGCACAGCCGTCTTTGGTTGTGCGATGTTTGTCGCTGTTTAGCCTCAGCCTAAAAAAAAAAAAAAAGGAAATAAAAACAAAACAATAAAAAGTTTATGGACTAAAAATCATTTTTTCAATTGGTCTTTATTAAAAATCTTCAGCAGTTTTTGTGATACATGTGGTTAACAATCAGTCTACTTGCTGACCCTTCAGTTGATGGCTCATGTGAAGCCTTATCTCTCATTTCCTGACATATCCTTAACAGTTCGATAATAGTTTAGCTATAATGAGTGTTTCTGAGGTCAGGAGATCAGAGATAAGACTTCACTCGAGATGTCAGCTGAGGGAGCTCAGACTGATTTTTAACCACATGTATCACAAAAACTGCTGAAAATTTTTAGTAAAGACCAATTGAAAGAATGATTTTTAGCCCAAAATTGGTAAAATTCAAACCCTAAAAAAATTGCCCTTTAAAGGGGTTTTCCAGGATAAGTCATCAATATCTGATCGATTGGTGTCCGAGTCCTGATGCCCCCACCAATCAGCTGTTTGAAGAGGGTCTGAGAGATCTCCTCACAGCTCACCATGCATAGTGCTGTACTCTGTATAGTGGCAGTGATTGGTATGGCATCCCAGGTGTGTTCACTAGGTCATGTGACTGATGAATGTGACGTCATCAATCACCAGAGCGTCCCAGTCTCTTCAAAAGACTGATAGGTGGGGGTGTCGAGAGGTGGCCCTCCCCCAATCATCTCGTATTCCTAATCTCAGAAAACCCTTTTAAATTTAAAATAAAAATAAGTAAATTAAAATGGAGCGCGCCTGAAAAAGAAAAACTACAATCATAAACTGAAATATAAAATAAATACGACAAAACATTAATAGTAAAAATAAATACAATAATACATAAATAGTAAAAATAAAAACAATTAAAAAATAAATAAATACAACAAAACATAAATAGTAAAAATAAATACAATTAAAAAATAAATAAAAACATTAATAGTAAAAATAAATACAACATAACATTAATAGTAAAAATAGAAACAATAAAAAATAAATAAATACAACAAAACAGAAATAGTAAAAATAAATACAATTAAAAAATACATAAATAAAAAAAATTATAGTAAAAATAAAAACAATTAAAAATAAATACAATTAAAATAAAGAAATAAAAACCATAATAGTATAAATAAATACAACAAAACATGAATAGTAAAAATAAAAACAATAAAAAAATAATTATAACAAAACAAAAATAGTAAAAATAAATACAACAAAGAATTAATTGTAAAAATAAAAACAATAAAAAAAATAATTACAACAAAACAGAAATAATAAAAATAAATACTAAAATAAATAAATACAATAAAAGATAAATAGTAAAAATAAATATAATAAAACATAAATAAAAAATAAATACAATAACTAAATATAAAATAAAACAAATAAATTAAAATAAATAATGAAATTAAAATGAACCTTTTTTTATAAAAAAAAAAAGGAAAAAGTTCTGTGTAAAGTATAAACAGGACAGTAAAAGGTAGTTTTGTAGAGATGATCACATTATATTGAAATCGTGGGCGGCAATAAAATGGGAAATGTTAGGAATTTGTCTCATTAGAAGAATAAGGCCTCCCGCACGCGACCGGATCAGTTTTTGTGGTCGGCCGTGTGCGTTCCACATTTTGCGGATCCGCACGTCCTTCCCTTTGTCAGCAATGCCTATTCTTGACCAGAAAAACGGACAAGAATAGGACATGATCTGCTTTTTTGCGAGGCCGCGGGCGGCCATACGGAAGCGGACAGTACACGGTGTGATGTCCACGTGTTTTGCGGACCCTTTGAAATGAATGGGTCCGCAGCGATCCGCAAAAAATGCAGATTGTATGCGGTCGTGTGGATGAAGCCTAAAATGTAGAAATGACCGCACGGCAACATGACCGCCGCTCTTAAGGCAAACGAATAAAAACGGATAAATATAATAATAATAATTTATGATAATGCACTTGATTTCAGTGATAAATGGCACATAATGAAATAAATCATGAAAAATAACCTAAAAATACCCCCGCCGTGTTATCTAAGTGAATGACACCGACGCTACAATCAGTACGATCTCTTATGCCTCGCCATGACCTCCTATATACAAAAATGTCTATATACACGAATAAATATCTGAAATCTCATTATTACAGCTCAGAAAAGTGACCGGCTGACGTGTACGTGGTGCGTCTGCGCGGAGGGCCTGAAAAGTCTGGATAAACAGGTCGTTTTGGAGGTTTTTTGTAATTAGTCAGCTGCTTGGTAATTCCTTTGTGAAGGGACTGAAGAACGAGGAGGTGAATCCTCATCATCCAGCCCCCTGAGCGTATACCACCCCCGTCACATGAAGTGGGCTCACCCAGTTATTAGGCCGCCAGATTCCTTTTGGAAGATCCCATTATTGTTTGGAGGGGAGATCCACCATGAGTTGGATGTTTCCCTCGTAATACGCCTTTGACGTTGGTGACATCACAGCACCAATATGCCGTCACCTCCAGCACATGATGTTGGATCCACCATGACAAGGAAGACCTGGAAAATGAATGCGGGAGACCCGGGGATGAAGGTGGTCCTCCATTGTGGTGGGGGAGCAGACGTTATACATGTTTGATACGAGATAAGCAGAGCCAGGCGTGTTTGGCATCCGCTTATTCCATCTCAGCATGAAATGACGCCTACGTTTCGACCTCCGATGGCACCATTGCCATATTTGCGTGGCTGTAATGGTGCGACCGTCATCTCCTCGCGGCACCAAAGAACACTTAAAGGGAGACTCCACCCGAAATGTGCCATCCCTCCCTGACATTCCCGGCGCCGCCCCCCGTAGGTGGCCCTGCGGACGGGACAGCAGCTGACTAGTTTCATGGATTCGCCCTCCGATCCCTGTGTGTGGACAGATTGGCGCCATTCTGCCCGGTTAGCCCTTGACCTCGCTGGCGTGTGACCCGAAGTGACCCTAGTACTTTGGGGGCTCCTTCTCATGGGTGGTCAAGAATATCATGGGAGGAGCCCAGCCCTGGACTATCACCCTCATCATCATTCCCCACTACTGCCCTCCTTATCCGCAGACTATCCCCCGTGCCCCCACCGCAGGGTTTCGGCCAGCGCCCCTGGGTACAGAGAAGGGGGAGGATCCTCAGATGGCAGTGTCCCACAGCACAGCCTGCTGCCGGTGGCAAGGTGGAGTGCCCCCTTTCCGAACTTCAGAGCCCCGCCTCCAGCTGGGCAGGATGGGCAGGCTTTCCTGCTTGCAGAGCCCCCTCTCTGCCCTCGGCTGCCGAGACTTGATCTCGTGGCACAGAAATCTCTTCCTCTCAATCACTTCCTGCAATTTTCCATCACGTTCCCGACCACCAGAGGGCAGTGTGGGGGTAGGGGACAAAACCGCCTGGGGGAGAGAGAAAGACAAGGTCAGAGGCAACCGGAAATGCTCTGCAGGACAGTCTGTTTATAGGCATGCAGGAGCAATGGTCTGCAGGGTGCTTAGCTGATATGCATGCAGGAGCAATGCTCTGCAGGACAGTCTGTTTATAGGCATGCAGGAGCAATGGTCTGCAGGGTGCTTAGCTGATATGCATGCAGGAGCAATGCTCTGCAGAACAGTCTGTTTACAGGCATGCAGGAGCAATGCTCTGCAGGACAGTCTGTTTACAGGCATTGCAGAGCAATGCTCTGCAGGACAGTCTGTTTATAGGCATGCAAGGAGCAATGCTCTGCAGGACAGTCTGTTTATAGGCATGCAGGAGCAATGGTCTGCAGGGTGCTTAGCTGATATGCATGCAGGAGCAATGGGTCTTGCAGGGGGAATGTCCAGGGCTAGCTGATATGCATGCAGGAGCAATGGTCTGCAGGGTGCCTAGCTGATATGCATGCAGGAGCAATGGTCTGCAGGGTGCCTAGCTGATATGCATTGCAGGAGCAATGCTCTGCAGGGGTGCTAGCTGATATGCATGCAGGAGCAATGGTCTGGCAGAGGTGCCTATAGCTGATATGCATGCAGGGAGCAATGGGTCTGCAGGGTGCTTAGCTGATATGCATGGCAGGAGCAATGGTCTGCAGGGTGCTAGCTGATATGCATGCAGGAGCAATGGTCTGCAGGGTGCTTAGCTGATATGCATGCAGGAGCAATGGTCTGCAGGGTGCTTAGCTGATATGCATGCAGGAGCAATGCTCTGCAGTGTGGATGAATGTGGGAGCAATGCTCTGCAGAACTGTCGGTTAATATGCATGCAGGAGTAATGCTGTTCAGAATTGACAACTGCTAGTCATACACGTGTAATGCTCTGCAGGGTGGTCAGATGATATGCATGCAGGATATTGCACTGCAGGCTGGTGCGCTGATGTAATGCTCTGCATAGTGCTGAGATAGTACACAGAAGTAAAAGAGTGGAGGAATGCTCTGCAGGGAGAATACAGTGACCTGTGTGACGATGAGATTGGACATGCGAGGGTCATGCTGTACGGAGAGGTGCGATAATCTGCACACATGGGTAACGGAGATAAGGGCAGGCATGAATGAGGCTCTGTGGGGAGTGATAGGAAATGAGGTCAGAAAACAGCAGAAAGTAATCAGCATGGAGGCGAATCTGTCACAATGCAGCAGTAATGCTCTGCAGAGAGGTGAACTCCATTTGGGAATAATGTTCTGCAGAGAGAGAGAGAATGATAAAACGATGTGATGAGATTGGCACAATGGTGGTGAGTGACCTGCATGCCGGAGTAATGCTCTGCAGCCTTGTGATCTGATGCACGGCGCAGTAATGCTCTGCAGGTTCTCTGAGCAGATACCTGATTTTGCCTGTGGGCAGATGTCTGGCGCACCCCGGAGGTAGAGGCTGAGCGGCCCAGGCGGTATCCACCTCCGAAATCTGCAGGAAAATACAGCGGTCAGCCCTGTAGTGGCGGTCACTCACCAGAAGGGGGCAGCAGAGTGCAGAAACCTCCAGGACGGCCGATCGGTGGCATCAGATGGATTCTACTTTCCGTCATTACAGTAAACTGCTATACGTGGCATCTGGCATGGCGCTTAAGGTGCAGTATGACTGTCTGTGTGAGGCCAGTCCTCCATCTGATATACTAGTAGTAAACGCCCTGCTATACGTGGCACCTGGCATGGCGCTGTTATACGTGGTGCCAGGTATGACTGTCTGTGTGAGGCCAGTCCTCCATCTGACATACTAGTAGTAACACGCCCTGCTATACGTGCATCTGGCATGGCGCTGTTACACGTGGTGCCAGGTATGACCGTCTGTGTGTGTGGGACCAGTCCTCCATCTGACATACTAGTAGTAAACCCTGCTAACGTGCACCTGGCATGCTGTTATACGTGGTGCAGGTATGACTGTCTGTGTGAGGCAGGCATACTAGTAGTAACACCCTGCTTACGTGGCATCTGGCACACGTGGTGCCAGGTATGACCGTCTGTATGTGTGGGACCAGTCCTCCATCTGACATACTAGTAAACACGCCCTGCTATACGTGGCACCTGGCATGGCGTGTTATACGTGGTGCCAGGTATGACTGTCTGTGTGAGGCCAGTCTCCATTGACATATAGTAGTAACAGCCCTGCTAACGTGGATCTGGCATGGCGCTGTTATACTGGTGCCAGTATGACCAGTCCTCCATCTGACATACTAGTAGTAACACGCCCTGCTATACGTGGCATCTGGCATGGCGCTGTTATACGTGGTGCCAGGTATGACCGTCTGTGTGTGTGGGACCAGTCCTCCATCTGCTAAGTAACACGCCCTGGCTATACGTGGCATCTGGGCATGGCGCTGTTTATACGTGGTGCCAGGTATGATGTCTGTGTGTGTGGGCCAGTCCTCCATCTGACATACTAGTAGTAACACGCCCTGCTATACGTGGCATCTGGCATGGCGCTGTTATACGTGGTGCCAGGTATGACCGTCTGTTGGGCCAGTCCTCCATCTGATATACTAGTAGTAACACGCCCTGCTCGTGGCACCTGGCATGGCGCTGTTACACGTGGTGCCAGTATGACCGTCTGTATGTGTGGACCAGTCCTCCATCTGACATACTTAGTAACACGCCTGCTATACGTGCATCTGCAGCTGTTACACGTGTGCCAGGTTATGACCGTCTGATGTGAGGGACCAGTCCTCCATCTACTTTCACGTGTACACGTGGACCATGGCGTCCTCCATCTGACATGTAACACCCTGCTATACGTGGCATCTGCATGGCGCTGTTACACGTGTGGCAGGTATGACCGTCTGTATGTGTGGACCAGTCCTCCATCTGATATACTAGTAGTAACACGCCCTGCTATACGTGGCACCTGGGCATTGCGCTGTTATACGTGGTGCCAGGTATGACTGTCTGTGTGAGGCAGTCCTCCATCTGACATACTAGTAGTAACACGCCCCTGCTATACGTGCATCTGGCATGGCGCTGTTACACGTGTGCCAGGTATGACCGTCTGTGTGTGGGACCAGTCCTCCATCTGACATTTACTAGTAGTAACACGCCCTGCTATACGTGGCACCTGGCATGGCGCTGTTATACGTGGTGCCAGGTATGACTGTCTGTGTGAGGCCAGTCCTCCATCTGACATACTAGTAGTAACACGCCCTGCTATACGTGGCATCTGGCATGGCGCTGTTACACGTGGTGCCAGGTATGACCGTCTGTGTGTGGGACCAGTCCTCCATCTGACATACTAGTAGTAACACGCCCTGCTAAACGTGGCATCTGGCATGGCGCTGTTATACGTGGTGCCAGGTATGACCGTCTGTGTGTGTGGGACCAGTCCTCCATCTGACATACTAGTAGTAACACGCCCTGCCTATACGTGGCACCTGGCATGGCGCTGTTACACGTGGTGCCAGGTATGACCGTCTGTGTGTGTGGGACCAGTCCTCCATCTGACATACTAGTAGTAACACGCCCTGCTATACGTGGCATCTGGCATGGCGCTGTTACACGTGGTGCCAGGTATGACTGTCTGTGTGAGGCCAGTCCTCCATCTGATATACTAGTAGTAACACGCCCTGCTATACGTGGCACCTGGCATGGCGCTGTTACACGTGGTGCCAGGTATGACCGTCTGTATGTGTGGGACCAGTCCTCCATCTGACATACTAGTAGTAACACGCCCTGCTATACGTGGCATCTGGCATGGCGCTGTTACACGTGGTGCAGGTATGACCGTCTGTATGTGTGGGACCAGTCCTCCATCTGACATACTAGTAGTAACACGCCCTGCTATACGTGGCATCTGGCATGGTGCTGTTATACGTGGTGCCAGGTATGACCGTCTGTCTGTGTGAGGGCCAGTCCTCCATCTGACATATTATTAGTAACACGCCCTGCTATACGTGGCATCTGGCATGGAGCTGTTATACGTGGTGCCAGGTATGACCGTCTGTCTGTGTGAGGCCAGTCCTCCATCTGACATACTATTAGTAACACGCCCTGCTATACGTGGCACCTGGCATGGCGCTGTTACACGTGGTGCCAGGTATGACCGTCTGTGTGTGGCCAGTCCTCCATCTGACATACAGTAGTAACACGCCCTGCTATACGTGGCGCTGGGCATAAGTTCCCGCCTCCACTCATTATACCTGGGGATTTATTACAGTAATATCTGTACAGGGTATGAAATCTGGGCGAGAGGTACCTGCACTCCTGTGACACGCTGGAAAGGTTTGGCATGGCACTGGAAGACCGGTCCGTGCCACCCCACGGGCAAGTGCACTGTCCAGGCTTTGTTGGCTCCGAACAGGGATCCCAGAGGCAGCTGTCCCATGGCCGGTCTTCTCTGGTCTTCCTGGATTCCCGTTCCAAACACGGGGAACATCGGGCAATGCTGGGAAGAGACAGACAGATATGCTTACGCTAGGTGTCTCTACGGCGGCAATGCCAGCTAGGACAGGTGACTTACCTTCCCCAAGTTGGCTCCGACGCCCACATGACATCCTTCTCTGTAATTCCCATACAGACCCAGGCCGCTCCTCCTCTGCTGCACCCGCCCCAACACCTACGCGGCTTTCGGAGGCCTGGACGACGGGTGTTCTTGAGCCCTTTATGCTGGTCTCGTATGCTGGTGGTCTCTTGCCCGTTGGGTATGTCCAGACGGCAGGAGAAGCCTGCTCCCCTTGGACCTGATGGAGATGTGCTGAAGGAGGTCGACTTGGGAGTTGTGTGCCGGCCACACGGGACGCTGGACAGATAAGTCCGGCTAAGACTGAGATCTCCCTCTCTGTTTTTTCCTCAACCTGTGAGGCCGGTAAGAGAGAATGTGTCACCTTGACGGAAGAATACACCATGGTGTAAGAAAGGGCTTTGTCTCGATTATGTCCATGGGGAATGGGCAACATCGATGCCCCCTTTTCCTGTGAGAACGTCGACCCTCTCGGGGTTTCAGACTCTGGTCTGCGCTGGGCAGAGGTCTGTGGGGGCAATGGTGTTGAGTGACTGCGGGCACGACCAGACGGAGGGAGATGAACAGATGACGAGGAAGCTGCGCTTGGCATCTCCTTGTGAGGAACCGGCAGCTTAGAGGACACGGCCGGCTGCGAAGGCTTTGTGACTTTTTGGCCCTTTCCAGATGGTGCCCCAAGAAGCGGAGGTCGATGCTGTAGGAGGTTAGGAAAAGGCGGCGGTATGTCAACCTCCGGAGTTCTAGGTGGTGGAAGCCGGCGGCGTTGGGGATGTCTCAGATGGGACGGATGCTCTTCGTGAAGAGGGTATTTCATTTCTTCATAAATTGCCTCCTCTTCACCATCTGACTCCTCCTCCGGTGGAGCTGGGGTGGGTGGGGGAGGAGGTCTTCGAGACGCGTTGCCTACCATCTCAATGTACACAGGTTCTTCTGGGGAGGGCGAAGAGGCGCGGTTGCTGGAAGTGAGAATGGCAGATGTTGAGGCAGGTCGGTTCGCATAGGCGTCGTCAAAGGAGGCAGACAGATGTGTATGGGGGCTGCGCTGTGGCTTCTGCGGGGGCATCCGGCGAGTGTCAGAGGCACTTTTTATGGACCCTACAAAACAAAAAATAAGAGTCAAGCAAGTTGGGGTGTTGAGACATGCCACCACCTAGCCTATGACTCTTTGTAGGACAAGGCCCGACGGTGGAGCCCGACGCTGCCATTCATTATTACCTTCCTTCCTGATCCTACGTTCCTCTGCTGTCCGTCCTTCTCCACCAAGGCTCAGTTTTGTGCTGGGGTTTCTCTTAGGTTTTGCTGGAGGTCTCCTCCCCGGGGGGGCCCCTTCGTTTCCACTATCCTCTGGTGCACTGCCCACTGAGTGACAGGAAAGAGACCGAGGGGCCATGGCACTGGCACATGGGAGAGGGGCCCGCTCTTGAGAGGCTGGCATTGTCATGAAACCCATCCGGAAATGGCGACGGAACGAAGCCATGTCCCGAACCTTTCCAGAGCTAAAAAAAAGAGACATGTAGGATACAGAACTGCCAAGGATGCCACGGTATTTTTTTCTACCCCATTGCTGGCAACCGACTCGTGTCCATTTCCCTGGCACCCATCCCCCGCACCATTTGTACCTTTTCTTCGGTTCCTCCTCCTTCTGTCTCCACTCCACCCGGCTCTTCCTGTACAGCAGATTCATGGCTCCAGCCTTTTCTATCCCAAGAAATGTCACAGTGTCAGAGGAGCTGGGGGTCATCTTCTGGAGACCGGCCTTTAGACCCCACTGAGGGTGGAGACTGTGTGAGACAAAGAAGAACATATCATGATGAGGAGGCAAGAAGTGAGAAGTTCAGCTCAGGTCCTTCTTGAGTTGGTGATCGGAGGCACCTTTACATGGGGCAATAATTAGTGGTGTTCCCAGACATGTTCTTTGTCAATATTTGCCCTGATCATTGGTTCATGTCAGAGGAGCTTTAGAACAGCTATGACCAGCTGTCACAGGGAGCCGGTGGCACGCTCCCCCTGCGCTGCGCCACCGGTCTCTGCTGTGCGTTATGGAGCGAAGACGTCCTCAGGAGCGTCCTCGGTCCCATGGTAACCAAGAGCGGGGAGGACCCGGCGCGCTCTCTGCTGCCGCGCACCTGGTGTCCTCCCCGCCCCCCTTAGATAACGAGCAGAGGGAGGACCCGGCGCGCTGTCAGGTTATGTGCAGCCGGCGTCCTCCCTCCCCCACTTGAGCGGGTTGAGCACTGGCAGTGATAAGCCAGGGCTCATTTGAATATTATAATTAGGGTCACGTGGCGCTTGCCACGCCACGTGACCCATCTGGAGGGCTATTTAAACAGGCAACCTGCTGCCCACAGGTTGCCTGCGATTGGTCTATTCCATCAGTGCTAGTGCTGGTTTCCCAGATATTGACTACTGTGTTTTTGGACTTCAGCTTACGTGTTTTTGACTTCGCTTCTGCTCGCTCCCCTGGTTTTGACGTGACTTCCTGATACGACTCTTGGCTCGCTGACCCTCTGATATTGTGTTTGTGTTCTGTCTTTGTTTGTTGTATTTTCCTCTTGTTTCCCCTTCCCTTTACGCCCCAGCACTTATTCAGACTAGGGATTGTCGCCCAGTTACGCACTGTTACCTAGGATGGGCTGTGTAAGTAGGCAGGGACAGAGGTTGGGGCTCAAGACAGGGCTCACTATTCCCTCACGTGACACCAGCCCATGTGAAGAGTGCAATGAACCAGGGTGTGGACACTTTTTGGGCCCATATAGAATTTGAGGTGAGGTGAGCAATCTGTCTGGAAGTTAAATGTGTATTATCCAGGAAGGAGAAATATCACCTACCAATGC
The DNA here is from genome assembly GCA_900303285.1 of Rhinella marina. Lineage (NCBI taxonomy): Eukaryota > Metazoa > Chordata > Amphibia > Anura > Bufonidae > Rhinella > Rhinella marina. The sequence goes on along the minus strand of ONZH01009272.1, from coordinate 9,684 downwards.
CCCTATGGCCAGGACATCAACATTAGAAGTATTGAAGAATTATAATGGAACTGAACACATGCCTTCTATACCCTACCTTGGGGTGTCTCACTTTGGTAAGTTCATCCCACAGCCATGTCTCTCGATCTCGCATGTGGGTCAAGTCGAAGGAACTGACCTCACGTCCTCTACAGTGACTGTCTAGAGACGTTCATGCAGGATCCTGTTCCTGTCCCGAGTCGGGAATCACTCTATAAAGTCAATTCTGAAAGCCTCTGTACAAAACGTTTCGAACCTCTGTCCTACATTTCACAGTCGGTGGGGGAAGCTTCTTCCTCCTTCGAAGACGCCGTTGAATTCACATGGATCCAATATGAGTGCAGACCATGACCATACGAAGACGCTATTCGCCATGCATCTCCTCCACGCAAAGCTGTCCTCGAAAGACGGAGATGGAAGATAATCTAATGATACCGCACAATCGACCCTGGAAGATGGTCCACCGGCAAAAGTCATCTACAAAATCTCCAGCGTAATCTGACCACATAAAGGAATACGCGCTGGTAAGTTACCAGTTATCGGACATGAAAAACAAGATCAGCAGATTATAAATCATCTCAGTATACGTCTTGTCCACAGAATACGGAAGTTCTCTTTGCTGACTCAAGTCAGTGGCGGATGATGTCTCGGCCACCAGAGGTACGCAGATAAGAAGCCCATAAGGAGGTCACACAAACTGGTTCCAGATAAGACGTACTGGACTGGGTGGTGCTTCTCCTTTCTTGGTTTCCCATAGTAAGATCTTCACGAAAAAAAAAAAACAATGTGAAGATTTTTGGTAGAAATTTGTCCGTGTAAATAGAGTCAGAAGACATGGAAACTGGAAGACATCTTCAAGGACAGTTCTCTAGAAGAAAACAAAGAATGAACCATGAGGCCTTAACATCTTCTTCTGCTGACCTTTAGTAACCAGATGAGTAAGCCTCTGCAGCCCATTCTGCATCATTATGAGGTCAAACCAGCAGTTTCTGACACAATAATTGCTAAAAACAAAACCTTTATATACTGGCAATTAATGACTTCACTATAATAAACAATTCACAATGATGAGCTACTAAGCAATCAATCTGGGACAATCAGCCACTCTCTGTAATTGCTTAAGTAACAAGTAGAATGAAAGGAACTAATAAAAAACCGTCTGCGGTACCTACGGCCTCGAAAGAAGACCGAGGAGAGGAAAAAGAAAAGAGTGGTGAGAATGGGAGTAACAGGGAGGAGAGGCAGTAACAAAGGTGAGAGGTAGTAACAAAGAGGAGAGACAGTAACAAGCAGGAGAGGAAGTAATAAAGAGGGGAAGTAGTAATTAAAAGGAGAGGCCGCAACAAAGAGGAGAGGTAGTCACAAAGAGAAGTAGTATCAAAGGTGAAAGTTAGTAACAAAGAGGAGAGATAGTAGATAGTGACAAAGAGGAGAGGTAGTAACAAAGATGAGATGCAGCAACAAAGAGAAGAGGTACTAACAAGGAGGAGAGGTAGTAATAAAGATGAGAGGTAGTAACAAAGAGGAGAGGTGGTAACAAAGTTGAGAGACAGTAACAAAGGTGAGAGGTAGTAATGAAGAAGAGAGGATGTAACAAACAGGAGAGATAGTAACAAAAAGAAAGGCAGTAACAAAGAGGAGATGTAGTAACAAAGAGGAGAGATAGTAACAAAGAGGAGATGTAGTAACAAAGATGAGAGGAAGTAACAAAGAGGAGAGATAGTAACAAAGAGGAGATGTAGTAACACAGAGGAGAGGTAGTAACAAAAAAGAGAGTCAGTAACAAAGAGGAGAGGTAATAACAAAGAGGAGGGGCAGTAACAAAGAGGAGAGGTAGTAAAAAGGTGAAAGTTAATAACAAAGAGGAGAGATAGAAGATAGTAACAGTAAGATGAGAGGCAGTAACAAAGATGAGAGGTGGTGACAAAGAGGAGAGGTAGTAACAAGGGTGAGAGGTAGTAATGAAGATGAGAGGCAGTAACAAAAATGAGAGGTAGTAACAAAGAGGAGAGGCAGTAACAAAGAGGAGAGATAGTAACAAAGAGGAGAGAGAGTAGATAGTAACAAAGGTGAGAGGTAGTAACAAAGAGGAGAGGCAGTAACAAAGGTGAGGGGTAATAACAGAGGAGAGGTAGTTACAAAGAGGAGAGGCAGTAACAAAGAGGAGAGGTAGTAACAAAGAGGAGATGTCGTAACAAGGATGAGAGGTAGTAACAAAGAGGAGAGGTGGTAACAAAGGTGAGAGGCAGTAACAAGGGTGAGAGGTAGTAATAAAGATGAGAGGCCAGTAACAAAGAAGGAGAGGCAGTAACAAAGAGGAGAGATAGTAACAAAGAGGAGAGAGAGTAGATAGTAACAAAGGTGAGAGGTAGTAACAAAGATGAGAGGTGGTAACAAAGGTGAGGCATTAACAAAGGTGAGAGGTAGTAATGAAGATGAGAATCAGTAACAAACAGGAGAGGTAAAACAAAGTGGAGGGGAAGTAACAAAGAGGGGAGATAGTAACAAACAGGAGAGGCAGTAACAAAGGTGAGAGGTAGTAAAAAAGATGAGAGGTGGTAACAAGGTGAGAGATAGTAATGAAGATGAGAAGCAGTAACAAACAGGAGAGGCAGTAACAAAGAGGAGAGGTAGTCACAAAGAGGGGATGTAGTAACCAACAGGAGAGATATTCACAAAGAGGAGAGACAGTAAGTAAGAGGAGAGGTAGTCACAAAAAGGAGCAGCAGTAACAAAGAGGAGAGGTAGTAACATAGAGGAGGGGCAGTAACAGAGGAGAGATAGTAGATAGTAACAAAAGTGAGAGTGGTAACAAAGGTGAGAGGCAGTAACAAAGGTAAGAAGCAGTGACAAAAGAAAGGAGTAGTAATTAAGATGAGAGGCAGTAACAAACAGGAGAGGTAGTAACAAAGAAGAGAGACAGTAAGAAAGAGGAGAGGTAGTCACAAAAAGGAGATGCAGTAACAAATAGGAGAGGTAATAACATATAGGAAGGGCAGTAACAAAAGTGAGATGTAGTAATAAAGATGAGAGGCAATAAGAGGAGAGGCAGTAACAAAGAGGAGAGGTAGTCACAAAGAGGAGATGTAGTAACAAATAGGAGAGGTAATAACAAATAGGAGGGGCAGTAACAAAGAGGAGAGGTAGTCACAAAGAGGAGAGGTAGTAACAAAGGTGAGATGTAGTAACAAAGAGGAGAGAGAGTAGATAGTAACAAAGATGAGAGGTGGTAACAAAAATGAGAGGTAGTAATAAAGGTGAGAGGAAGTAACAAAGGTGAGAGGTAGTAATGAAGAAAGGCAGTAATAAACACGAGGGGTACTAACAAAGAGGAGAGGTAGCAAAGAGGTGAGGTAGTAACAAAGAGGGGATGTAGTAACAATGAAGAGAGATAGAAACAAAGAGAAGAGTAGGAACAAAGAGGAGACGTAGTAACAAAGGTGAGAGGTAGTAACAAAGATGAGAGGTGGTAACAAAGGTGAGAGGTAGTAATGAAGATTAGAGCCAGTAACAAAGGTCAGAGACAGCAACAAAGAGGAGAGGTGGTAACAAGAAGAGAGCCAGTAACAAAGAGGAGAGGTGGTAACAAGAAGAGAGCCAGTAACAAAGAGGAGAGGCAGTGATAGTAAAATAGAGGACCAGTATTAACAGAGAGACATAGACGTAACAAAAAGGAGAGGTAGTAACAGAGAAGAGAGGTAGAAAAAAGATTAGTGGTAGTAACAGAGAGGAGACGTATTAATAGAGATATGAGGTAGCAACTGAGAAGAGAAATATTAACAGAAAGGAGTGGAAATAAGAAAAAGGAAAGGCAGTAAGAGAGGGGAAGTAACAAGGATGAAAGGATGAGTGGTAGTAAATGAAAGTAGACATAGTAACAAAGAGGAGAGGTAGGAAAAAGATGATAGGTATTAACAAAAATGAGAGATAGTAACATAGAGAAGAGGTAGTAACAGAGGTGAAATAGCAAGAAAGATAAAAGGTAGCAACAGAGAGAAGCAGTAGAGAAGACGAAGTAATGGGGTTAAAAAGAGGTAGTAACAAAGATAAGAGATAGAAACTGAGAGGAGGAGAGAGAGAAGATGCAGAGAGAGAAGACAGAAACAGGATAGGTAGCAACAGAGAAGACATATAGTAACAGAAGAAGTAGTAACAAAGAAAGTAAGGTATTTACAGAGGAGGAGATGGTATTACCATGGAAAGGCAAGAGGTAGTAAGGCAGAGGAGAGATAGTAACAAAGATAATAGGTAGTAATAAAGAAGAGATTACAGGGATTAATAAAGGGGAGAAGCAGTTATGGAGAGGTGTGGTAGTAAGAGAAAAAAAGAGAATAATACTGTAGGCAAGAACAAAGTAGGAAGAGGTAGGAGGAGGAATACTGCAGTAGGAAGGAACAGAGTAGGAATACTATTACAGTGTGAGGAACAGAGTAGGAAAACTATTACAGTGTGAAGGAATAGAGTAGGAATACTATTACAGTGTGAAGGAATAGAGTAGGAATACTATTACAGTGTGAAGGAATAGAGTAGGAATACTATTACAGTGTGAGGAACAGAGTAGGAAAACTATTACAGTGTGAAGGAAAAGAGTAGGAATACTATTACAGTGTGAAGGAATAGAGTAGGAATACTATTACAGTGTGAAGGAATAGAGTAGGAATACTAGTACAGTGTGAAGGAATAGAGTAGGAATACTAGTACAGTGTGAAGGAATAGAGTAGGAATACTATTACAGTGTGAAGGAATAGAGTAGGAATACTATTACAGTGTGAAGGAATAGAGTAGGAATACTATAACAGTGTGAAGGAATAGAGTAGGAATACTATTACAGTGTTGAAGGAACAGAGTAGGAAACTATTACAGCTGTGAAGAAAAGAGTAGGAAACTATTACAGTGTGAAGGAACAGAGTAGGAATACTAATACAGTGTGAAGGAACAGAGTAGGAATACTATTACAGTGTGAAGGAACAGAGTAGGAATACTATTACAGTGTGAGGAACAGAGTAGGAAAACTATTACAGTGTGAAGGAAAAGAGTAGGAATACTATTACAGTGTGAAGGAATAGAGTAGGAATACTATTACAGTGTGAAGGAATAGAGTAGGAATACTATTACAGTGTGAAGGAATAGAGTAGGATACTATTACAGTGTGAAGGAAATAGAGTAGGAATACTAGTACAGTGTGAAGGAATAGAAGTAGGAATACTAGTTACAGTGTGAAGGAATAGAGTAGGAATACTATTACAGTGTGAAGGAATAGAGTAGGAATACTATTACAGTGTGAAGGAACAGAGTAGGAATACTATTACAGTGTGAAGGAACAGAGTAGGAATACTATTACAGTGTGAGGAACAGAGTAGGAATACTATTACAGTGTGAAGGAATAGAGTATAGGAATACTATTACCAGTGTGAAGGAATAGAGTAGGAATACTATTACAGTGTGAAGGAATAGAGTAGGATACTATTACAGTGTGAAGGAATAGAGTAGGAATACTGTACACGTGTGAAGGAATAGAGTAGGATACTATCTACAGTGTGAAGGAACAGAGTAGGAATACTATTACAGTGTGAAGGAATAGAGTAGGAATACTATTACAGTGTGAAGGAACAGAGTAGGGAATACTATTACAGTGTGAGGAACCAGAGTAGGAAAACTATTTACAGTGTGAGGAAAAGAGTAGGAATACTATTACAGTGTGAAGGAATAGAGTAGGAATACTATTACACGTGTGAAGGAACCAGAGTAGGAATACTATTACAGATGTGAAGGAACAGAGTAGGAATACTATACAGTGTGAGGAACAGAGTAGGAAAACTATTACAGTGTGAAGGAAAGAGTAGGAATACTATTACAGTGTGAAGGAATAGAGTAGGAATACTATTACAGTGTCCAAGGAATAGAGTAGGAATACTATTACAGTGTGAAGGAATAGAGTAGGAATACTATTACAGTGTGAAGGAATAGAGTAGGAATACTATACAGTGTGAAGGAATAGAAGTAGGAATACTATTACAGTGTTCAAGGAATAGAGTTAGGAATACTAGTACAGTGTGAAGGAACAGAGTAGGAAACTATTACAGTGTCAAGGATAGAGTAGGAATACTAGTACCAGTGTGAAGGAAAGAGTGAATACTATTACATGAAGGAGAGTAGGAATACTATTACAGTGTGAAGAACAGAGTAGGAATACTAGTACCAGTGTGAAGGAATAGAGTAGGAATACTAGTACAGTGGAAGGAATAGAGTAGGAATACTATTACAGTGTGAAGGAATAGAGTAGGAATACTATATACAGTACAGTGTGAAGGAATACAGTAGCAGGGATACTATTACAGTTGAAGGAATAGAGTAGGAATACTATTACAGTGTGAAGGAACAGAGCAGGAATACTAGTACAGTGTGAAGGAATACTAGTACAGTGTGAAGGAATACTAGTACAGTGTGAAGGAATAGAGTAGGAATACTATTACAGTGTGAAGGAACAGAGTAGGAATACTATTACAGTGTGAAGGAATAGAGCAGGAATACTAGTACAGTGTGAAGGAATACTAGTACAGTGTGAAGGAATACTAGTACAGTGTGAAGGAATAGAGCAGGAATACTATTACAGTGTGAAGGAATAGAGTAGGAATACTATTAAAGTGTGAAGGAACAGAGTAGGAATACTATTACAGTGTGAAGGAATAGAGCAGGAATACTAGTACAGTGTGAAGGAATACTAGTACAGTGTGAAGGAATAGAGTAGGAATACTATTACAGTGTGAAGGAACAGAGTAGGAATACTATTACAGTGTGAAGGAACAGAGTAGGAATACTATTACAGTTGGAAGAGTGTTATAGAAGAAAAAAGACATAGCAGGAAGAATATTACTGTAGGAAAGAAGAGAGTATTAAAAGTATCCCAGTAGGAAGGGACAGAGTATTAGAGTATTACAGTAGTAAGGGACAGAGTATTAGAGTATTACAGAAGGAAAGACCAGAGTAGGAGGACTACTGCAGTAGGAATGAACAGAGTAGAAAGAGTATTCCAGTAGGAAAGAGTAGGAATACTATTACAGTATGAGGTAGCACAGAGTAAAAAAATATATTACTGTAGAAAAGAACAGAGTAGGAAAATTATTCAATAGGAAGGGACAGAGTGGTGAGAGTATTACAGTAGGAATGAGAGTATTAGACTATTGCATTAGGAAGGGACAGAGTATGAAGAGTATGACAGTAGGAAGAAAGTTCTCTCTAGAGACAGGTCAGGAGGCCTTGACTGAGAAGCGCAGGCTGCGACCTCTCCTAGTTTTAGTCCGGCCACCTCTTGGCATGTTTGCCGTGCTGCGGCCAGAATTCTGACCCTCCTCCATTATAATGAATGATGCCGGAGTGTAGTTCCGGTCGCACACGTGCACTATCGACAGCACGGATCTGGCAGGCCGTTCACCCGCCGGACAACCGTGCCGTTACTGTGAAACTAGCCTAATATCTATCTTCTATTATCCATCTATTGTGACACAGTGACAGGTCTGGAAGTATCTTCTGCTGGACTGATTGACACCCCGGCGAGGTCAAGCACCGGACCGGATCTTATATACCGGACCCTCTTATAAGGCCAGCTGGACGGCAGTAGGTGTGAGGCCTGTGGCAGGATGTCGGCTTGTGGCCTGTCTGGGAGTAGAGGTCGGTGAACACCGGGCCTTGTCCCTCTTCTGCAGTATCTGCCGCACAGTGTGAATTCAGCACCAGGACTTAAAACCTAAGGTGACGTTTGTTTTTTGTTGTTCTTGTGTGAATAATCACTGAACTTCTGCCTGCGTACTGCGTCCGCTCACCCTGCCAGAGCGAATCCTCACAGGGTCTATCTATCTATTATCTACAGTGCCTTGCAAAAGTATTCGACCCCCTGGAACTTTTCAACCTTTTGCCACATTTTAGGCTTCAAACAAAAAGATATAACATTTTACATTTTTGGTGAAGAATCAACAACAAGTGGTCACAATTGTCAAGTGGAAGGAAAGTTATTGGATCATTTAAACTTTTTTTGTAATAATAAAACTGAAAAGTTGTTCGTGCAGAATTATTGGTCCCCCTGCATTAATACTTTGATTCCAGCTGCGGTCTCTTGGGGGATGTCTCTATCAGTTTTCACATCTAGAGATGACATTCTTGCCCGTTCTTCCTCTTTGAGGTTGGATGGAGACGTTTGTGAACAGCAGTTTTCAGCTCTTTCCACATCTTCTCCATTGGATTCAGGTCTGGACTGTGACTCGGCCGTTCTAAGACCTGGAGACCTTTATTTTTGAACCATTCCATTGTAGATTTTGCTTTTATGTTTGGGATCATTGTCTTGTTGGAAGATAAATCTCCGTCCTAGTCTCAGGTCTTTTCATCCAGAATGGTCCTGTATTTGGCTCCATCCATCATCTTCCCTGTCCCTGCTGATGAAAAGCCCAACCATGATGCTGCCCCACCATGTCTGACAGTGGGGATGGTGTGTTCAGGGGGATGAGCTGTGTTGTTGCTTTTACACCAAACATATCGTTTTACATTGTTTCCAAAGTCTGATTTTGGTTTCCTCTGAGCAGAGCCCCTTCTTCCACATGTTTGGTGTCTCCCAGGTGACTTTTTATGGATATCTGTGAGAAATGGCTTTCTTCTTGCCGCTCTTCCATAAAGGGCAGATCTGTGAAGTGTTGGACTGATTGTTGTCCTGTGGACAGACTCTCCCACCTCAGCTGTAGATCTCTGCAGTTCATCCACAGTGATCATGGGCCTCTTGGCTCTATCTCTGATCAGTCTTCTCCTTGTGTAGAGGGACGGCTGGGTCTTGGTAGATTTGCAGTGGTCTGATACTCCTTCCAGTACAATATGACGCTTGCACAGTGCTCCTTGGGATGTTTAAAGCTTGGGAAATCTTTTGGTCTCCAGATCCAGCTTTAAACTTCTCCACAACAGTATCAGGGACCTGCCTGGTGTGTTCCTTGGTCTTCATGATGCAGAACCCTGAGACTATCACAGAGCAGGTGCATTTATACGGAGACTTGATTACACACAGGTGGATTCTATGTATCTTCATCAGTCATTTAGGACGACATTGGATCATTCAGAGATCAGAGATCAACTTCTGGACGGAAAGGAAATGGGACCAATAATTCTGCACGCCCCACTTTTCAGTTTTATTATTACAAAAAAAGTTTAAATGATCCAATAAATTTCCTTCCACTTCACAATTGTGACCACTTGTTGTTGATTCTTCACCAAAAATGTAAAATGTTCTATCTTTTTGTTTGAAGCCTAAAATGTGGCAAAAGGTTGAAAAGTTCCAGGGGCTGAATACTTTCGCAAGGCACTGTATCTATCTATCTATCTATCTATCTATCTATCTATCTATCTATCACTACACAGGGGTGTATATAACATGCGGGGCACAGGTAATACCTGACCTCCTGCTCTCGGCCCAACCGTCCAATCACAGTGGACCCTCCTGTCACCCCTGTGTTATGCCCCCATATACTGTAATTATAATGAGGGCCAATGGATGTGTATATAAGTGTATCTATATATGTGTGTACTGTGTGTATATATATAATCTGTGTGTATTATGTTTACATATATGTGTATATTATACTTCCTGGCACATGCCGTATTACACCATAGCTTTATTATAACGGCTGATAT
>ONZH01009271.1:0-54184 GCA_900303285.1 Rhinella marina | reverse complement strand
TTTTGTCCCGCAAACCACTCAATTTGTCGCTGCACTGTATAATTTGAAAACTGAGAGAAAAGACGTAGTGTTTAGATGTAGGCTTTAGGCAAGCAAATCACTGAATTTGTCGCTGCACTGTATAATTTGAAAACTGAGAGAAAAGACGTAGTGTTTAGATGTAGGCTTTAGGCCTGCAAATCACTGAATTTGTCGCTGCACTGTATAATTTGAAAACTGAGAGAATAAACATAGTGTTTAGACGGCGGTTTTTGTCCCGAAAACCGCTCAGTTTGTCGCTGCACTGTATAATTTGAAAATTGAGAGAAAAGACGTAGTGTTTATATGTAGGCTTTAGGCCCGCAAATCACTGAATTTGTTGCTGCACTGTATAATTAGAAAAAAGAGAGAAAAGACGTAGTGTTTAGATGGCGGTTTTATTCCCGCAAACCACTCAATTTGTCGCTGCACTGTATAATATATAACTGAGAGAAAAAAACGTAGTGTTTAGGTCGCGGCTTTAGTACCGCACACCACTCAATTTGTCGCTGCACTGTATAATATATAACTGAGAAAATAAACGTATTCCCTAGACTGACGCTAATGTACAGTACACTACATAATTGTTTACTGGACTGTAGTGTATATCACTGAGAGAAAAAACATATTCACTAGACTGCATTACAGATCCCAGCAAGCCAAGGTGCAGCAGCAGCAGCAAAAATGAGTACTGAGAGGGCTTTGGGCAATTTCTTTTGGGTCTGTGTGGACCACGTGCTGTCCCTTCTACCACCAGTGCACAGCGTGCAGCCAAGATGGCGGTAGCTGTACTACAAGTCCCAGCCAGCAGCAGACCCCCCCAAAAAAAACGTGCTTGTAGCCCTTAGGGTTGTTGGGTTCTTTGGGGATGATTCCTGCCTAACCAACATCTAAATTGAGGCCCTAACAGCATGCAGCCAAGATGGCGGTAGCTGCACTACAAGTCCCAGCCAGCAGCCTGGAGGAGACCAAAAAAAAAGGTGCTTGTAGCCCTTAGAAGGGCTGTTGGGTTCTTTGGGATTCCTGCCTGACAGACAGCAGCTCTATCCCTAATCTCATGCAGACGGCGTATGACGCGAGCAGCGCGGGACCAGATTCTTATATTCCCAGGTCATCTGATCTGGCCAGTCAATCCCTGCTATCGACTTGTAGGGGCCCCACGTGATGCTAGGAGGTACCAAAGACTCTCCTGCATGTTCATTGGCTGAAAAAAGCGCCTAACATGCAGGAAGAGGAAGTTGCCATTTCCTCGAGGATCGAGATATGCTCGCCCCAGTAGCGAGCATATGCGAATACCCTAATGCTCGAACGAGCACCAAGCTCGGACGAGCATGTTCGCTCATCTCTAGTATACATATGTATCTATTACAATCTATATACTGATTAATACTCTAGACAGTTGTAGATGGCTTTTAAACACACATATTTATTAATTAATTTTAAAAGGTCATTGGTACACCCAGGATCCTGTGCTTTGTATATACACGCTAGATAAAAAGGTAAAAAAAAAGTAAAAAGAAAAATCAAATAAAAAGTAAAAATATATCTAATATTGCAAAAAGTATGTCATATAAAATAGGCGGACAATAAACTGTATAATGTCTTTGACATAAGAGTCTTTATAATTTTCAATCCACTGGTGAATAAATAGTAGTATTATTTTAAGTCCACCAGTATATGGATAATGCTACCGGTATATAGATATTGCTGTTGTCCTTTTATGATTACTTAACACAGTTTGCCGTTATATCTCTATACATCCGTGTCTCCTTAGGTATATGCTGACTTATGTTGCATTAGGTCAGTAGCGGCTTTTACATGTAATATATTGTATTGTCCAAGGGACTTATACGTTACCAGCTCCTAACGGCGTTGCCTTCTGCGCTGAATGCTGATCTCCTGTTCGCTTATTCACTCTGTGTGAAGCGGTGTCCCACGTGGGTGCCCACGATCTTTGGAAACGCTGTAGCACTGGATGAATGGGGTGCCTGTAGGTGTGGGAGGCGCTCGTTCTCGTCTCAAGTGAAGGGCGGCAGGCTGCGTTGGTATATGCAGAATTCTCTTGCTTATGATAAGAGGATTTCGTCTTATAGGTCCTTCTTCAATTTTCTTGATGTGGTAAAAGTAGTTCACCGCTATTTATTCCATAAGTGAAAAGCAACTGTTTGGTGTAAACTGGAACTCTATTAAAAGATCTTCTCAATTAGTATTTTTCATGCCAGAATATAAGTCTTTTTTATAGCCAAACGCGTTTCAGGGTCTTATTGCAATGCCCCTTCCTCAGTGGAATATATTTGCCAAGAATCTCTAATTTATCAACAAGCATAGCATTAGCTCCAGAATACTTCATATCTCTATGGCATTTGTGCTTTATCTGGTTAGCAGTGTGCCATTGCATTGTATGTATAAGTCAGCATATACCTAAGGAGACACGGATGTATAGAGATATAACGGCAAACTGTGTTAAGTAATCATAAAAGGACAACAGCAATATCTATATACCGGTAGCATTATCCATATACCGGTGGACTTAAAATAATACTACTATTTATTCACCAGTGGATTCAAAATTATAAAGACTCTTATGTCAAAGACATTATACAATTTATTGTCCGCCTATTTTATATGACATACTTTTTGCAATATTAGATATATTTTTACTTTTTATTTGATTTTTCTTTTTACTTTTTTTACCTTTTTATCTAGCGTGTATATACAAAGCACAGGATCCTGGGTGTACCAATTACCTTTTAAAATTAATTAATAACTGTCAGAACTGTCTAGAGCAGGGGTGGCCAACCTGTGGCTCTTGAGCCGCATGCGACTCTTTGCCTCTTCAAGTGTGGCTCTTTTGGTGAAGCCAGGAAGCAGTCAGGCTGCCACACTCTCCACCCCATGCTCAGATCTCTTTTCCTGATTGAGCATCATTACTACTCTGCAGCTCCAGCTCACTCTCCACTATGTCCTGATGCGCACAGTGTCTCAATGTGGTATGTGGAGACGCGCGCTATCACCTGGCGTTGTGCGCATCAGGTTACATTGGAGAGCATGTCAGACCTGGTGCCCAATCAAGGGAGGTAGGAGATTTTTCTAAATTATAGGACTGAGCATGGGGGTCTGATCTAGGCATGGGAGGTTCTGATCTGAGCGTTGGGGGATCTGATCTGAGCATGGGGGGGTCTAATCTGAGTATGGACGGTCTAATCTGAGTATGGAGGGTCAGATCTGAACATGAGAGTCAGATCTGAGCATGGACGGTCTAATCTGAGCATGGGGGGGTCATATCTGAGCATAAGGGCGGGTCATATCTGAGCATGAGGGTCAGATCTGAGCATGGGGGTGTCTGGTGTGAGCATGGGGAGGGTCTGATCTGAGCATGGGGGGTCTGATCTTAGCATGGCGGGGTCTGATCCTAGCATGGCGGGGGTCTGATCTGAATATGGGAGGAGATCTGAGCAATGGGGGGAGATCTGAGTACTGAGGGTCTGACACTAGAAGTCTGATTTGTGTTGAGGATCGTATTTTAGGTCCAATGAGGATTGGGGGTCTGATTTATGAGTCTGATCTGAGGGCTGATTTTTTTCTTATTTTCCCCACTAAAACCTAGGTGCATCTTATAGGGCGAAATATACGGTGACTCTTGTGCCAATGTATAGCTTGTGGCTCCTGGTAGTCATACATTTTTTTTCTGGCTCTTTGTGTCTGTAAGGTTGGCCACCCCTGGTCTAGAGTATTAATCAGCATATAGACTGTAACAGATATATATGTATACTTCTCATATACACAGATACTCTGATTAATAACAAAAGCTTACAGGTTATCACAGAGAACACCTTACTAGATGAGGAGTGTGCCCATCAGTATTTCATATATTTACTCAAAAATTGGTGTGGCTACGGGTATAGCCACTTGATAGGAGCACCTCCACTCTATCATTGTAAATTGGTGAGCCACTACATTATACGTTATCCTAGTTATATTTATTGATGACCTATCCACAGGTGTATAGGAACGAGCCATCCCACTGGAATGAATGGAACAGCTTGGGTGTAATTACACCTGCTCACCGCTACTGATGTTACGGCGAGCAGGTAAACAATGAAGAGGAGGCAGCGCTGGCACGGCGCACACCTCCTCTTCAAACAGCTGATCGGCGGGGGTGCCGGGTGATATTGATGACCTATCCTGAGGACCACCCCCTTATTGTGGTCTGAGGACCCCCATTACAATAAGATCTCAGTAAAACTCCAATATATATATATATATATATATATACTGTATATAGCATGTCTTGAGCACTCCATTTATAGATATACAGTCATGGCCCATATAATATTGAACACAACTACGATCACACATCTCGAGTCCTTTCATCCTCAGGAAGAACTCCATTCCCTTGATCTGTATGGATAGCAGACCTTAACACTTGAGTGTTAAAATTTAGGTCAGAATTCCAGGGGCACCACAGTTTCTCAAATTTGGATATGATACAAGGTCTATGGTTTATGGTTTATGGAATACAGCCTTCTCATTCAGCAGCATAACGTTTACTTTTTCCCTTTAAACTCAGCAATGGTTGGTGGACTAGTGTGAATCCAGTGTAAAGGTATAAGCTTTCTGGCCACATACAGTAGCCTTCCAATAGTTACTCTTTCATCCTAATGGAATCTCTTTAACATATCCCAGAATGCATAGTTTGGGGTCTCTGGGGAGTGAAGTCGTAAAACAGGCACTGATAATATGAAGGACGCTATCCCAATAAGCATTAAGCACCAAGCAATACCATAGTAGCATCAAGAGTTAAGACGAATCCCAATTTTATGTAAAAATATGGGACTTTTGTAAACTCTCTGCAGTTGTGATAACTTAGTCCCTTCACTTAGAGAGGTCTGGAGGATATCCTCTAAAATATCTGACCACTGTTTTGATGAGAAGGCACCCATATCTCCTACTTCTTCATTCCTAATAATGGATGACCATTGAGAAACTTATCAACAGTAATCTATAAACTAAATAAATCATACCTCGGCTTTCCCCACCAATGTTAGGAATGCATCTTGTCAAAGTAAAGGAGTATTCCTAAGTATTGATAGAACAGCGGTGTTGGAGATTAAACTCTTTTTAAAACTTTGAAAATGCCTTTAGAACCCCATTTAAATGGTGCTTAAGCATACTGTACTAGTCACATTATGACAGGATGGATCATTCCAGTGTTGGAAATGTTGACTCTGTGCCGCCAAGTAGCAGAGCCACAGATTTGGAAGTGCAAGACCCACCTCCAGTTTATTATATTGCAACATCTCCAGTTTGAGTCTCGCTTGTCCTCTGTTCCATATTACAGCAGCAATTTACCTGTGAGTGTTAACATGAATTTGAACGTCAGGCCTCAATCGTCCGTTTCTGTTTATTCTATATCCACACAGTTGGAATTGATTTTTTGGGGAGGGATTGTTCAATTTAATTAACCCCTTTGCGCCCAGCGCCGTACATGTACGGCGCTGGGGCGATGCGGGCACATGGCGCCCGCTCGCAAGTGCGGCGGGCGTCATGGCCGGCAAGTCTCTGCTGTTTCTAACAGCAGAGACTTGCCGCTACTTACCGCCATCGGTGGCGTCTTCCTGGGAGTTTAGATGCCGTGATCACACGTGATCACGGCATCTAGTTGCGTCTCAACCCCAATCGGGGTGTCTGTACACCATATGAAAACTGTAATCCTCGCTGGTGAGGATTACAGTTTTCAAAGTGCAATTCTTATTCTGGCCACTAGATGGCAGGCCAGGATAAGAAATGAGCAATTCTTGGATTTCTGAGTCTATAAAATCCATGATTGCTCATAAAGAAAAAAAAAAAAGCCACAATATATAAGCCCATATTTGAGCTTTCAAATAGTAAAAAAAAAAATAAAAAAAATGTAAAAAAATATATAAAAAATAAAAAAGATATAAAAGTTCAAATCACCCCCCTTTCCGTATAATTAAAAAATAAATACCTAAATAACAATAAATATAGACATCATGGGTATCACCGTGACCGAAAACGCCCGTACTTTTAAAATATAAAAAAAAAATTCCAATACGGCGAATTGTGTGGCGGAAAAAAGCGTCCAAATGGCGATTTGCCGTTTTTTGTCGCTTTTTTTTCTAAAAAAAATTAAATAAAAAGTGATCAAAAAGTCATACACACCCCAGAATGGTATCAATGAAAAAACTTCAGATCGTCCCGCAAAAAATGAGCCCCCATACAGCTCTGTACACATAAATACCAAAAAGTTATAGGGGTCAAGATTTGACAAGGAAAAAAAAAAGGGCAACTTTCTAATTATTTTATCACTATGAAAACGCAGGAAAAACTATACATATTAGGTATTGCCGGATTCGTACTGACCAGTAGAATGAAAGTAACAGATCAGTTTTAATGCACATCGAACGCTGTAAATAAGAAACCCGTAGAACTGTAGCGGAATAGCGTTTTCTTTTCAATTTCACCCGGTTTGGAATTTTTTTCCCGCTTCCCACTACACCGTATGCAATATTAAATGGTGGCGTTGGAAAGTACAACTTGTCCCACAAAAACAAGCCCTCATACAGCTATGAGAACAGAAAAATAAAAGAGTTATGGCTGTTTGAAGGCAGGGAGTGCAAAACGAAAATGCATAACCGAAAAAACCTCCGCGCGCGAAAGGGTTAAACCAGCATATATATGTGATTACTACAACAATACACAGCCTAGGGCAGCAATTTACCTGTGGGTGTGACAGTGTATTTGAGCATCAGGTCTCAATTGTCCATTTCCGTGAATTCCATTTCTATGTGGTTGTAGTTTCATTTTTTGGGGGGATGGTTTAATTAAATTGAACAATCCCCCAAAAAATGAAACTACAATCACATAGAAATGGAATTCACGGAAATGGACAATTGAGACCTGATGCTCAAATACACTATATATACAGGATTACTATAACAATACACAGCCTAGGGCATCAATGTACCTGTGAGTGTAAGCGTCAGGTCTCAACTGTCCGTTTCTGTTAATTCTATATCCACACGGTTGGAATTGATTTTTTTGGAGGGATTGTTCAATTTCATTAAACCAGCATATATATGTGATTACTACAGCAAAACATAGGGTAGTGCAGCAATCTACCTGTTGTGTACCTGAGTGTTAATGTGAAATTGAGCATCTGTTTATGCTCAATTATTTCTCCACACAGTTGGAATTTTATTTTTTTGGGACTTGTTCAATTTGATTAAACCAAATAGGTGATCAGTACATCAATACACAGGCCAGTACACAAAACTATCTGTGAGCGATAACAAATTTAGACTTAAATCCGTTTCCCTTTATTTCAGTCTTCACACGTTTTCAATTAAATTTTTTTTGTGGTTATTTATATTCAAAACTGCATACATGCATGATTACTACACCAATACACAGGGTACTGCACGACTTCCAAACAAAAGACCCTGAGACAGAATGTGGGTAGTATCAGCACCAACTGTCCAGTCAGAAGTATTATTATTAGTAGTAGTAGTCGGCCACAGTTGTTCCTGCTGGCTTTAGAAAGGAGCAGCTTTATTGTTGAGGAGAAAGATGAAGAGATTGTTGATGGCTTACTCCTTTCAGTCGCAGGATGATGTGGAGGTGACTTCAGAGTCCAACACCGTGCTGTGGAGCCCAGGGTCACAGCGTTCCTCCTGCTCCTCCTCCTTGCAGCCCCAAAGAAGGCTTTCAATGGAGTCCTCTCTGTCTTCATTGCCCCTTCCTAGTGGAGCACTTTTTCCTTTTTCCTAAGAAGTGGCAAAAAAAACCCACCACACCCTACTTCAGATAGTCAAGAGAGTCTCCTTGATGACAACTTGTGTGAGAACAGTCAGCATTTGTACTGCCAAAGAACCCACCATAATATCTCACAGTCTGATAGAAATGAAAGAGAAGCTGAGGACTCTGATGACAACTGTGTGTTGGACAGGACCTGGGAGCTGGATTGGGGTGCAGAGGAGGAGGGTGATGGTGACAGCAATAAAGAGCAGAGGCCACATACCTCCGAAAGAAAGCCAGGTTGACGTCTGCTTTGGGCTCTGATGCTGCTCAGGCTGTGGGTGGGTAAGACCCAAAACATGCCACAGCTAAGCCGAGCTTGGCTGCCTTTACCCCTTCTTCACAAGTACCTCCCGCCTGGCATTTTTTCTCCATGGCGCCAGAAGACAATAACATTGCCTTGTGCAAGCTGTGCAAGAGCAAAATAAGACGTGGCAGGCAAACTCAAACCTAGGCACCACTGCTCTACTGAACCACATGAAGCGGCATCACCCCAACCCATGGGCAAACAGGTGGCAGCCAGTCACCACAGCACGAGTTCCCTCCTTCTCTGGCCCCTCTTGCGCCAGCCAGGAGCAAACATCTCCCTGGCTTTCACCCTGCTGACTCCAACTGGGCAAGGTGGTCAGCGACAATGGGAGAAACATCCTGGCCGCCCTGGACCTGGGCAAAATAACACAAGTCGCACGTCATCAACCTAGTGGTGCAGCGCTTTCGGAATAACTACACTGGCTTGTGCAAGGTGCTGGCAAAGTCCAGGAGACTGTCCAAACAATTCAGCCACTCTTACGTGGCAAGGAACTCTCTCTTGGACCTGCAGCAACAGAAAGACCAGCCACTACACCGCTTAATCCGTGACATGCCAACTTGCTGTAATTCAACATTGCACATGCTTGAACGTCTGTACAAGCAGCGGAAAGAGACAGCTTCATCAGCAGGGAGAATGTGTTCAAGGCAGTGGCAGCTCATTTGAGACACCTTTCGGGTGCTGAAGCCCTACAAAAAGGTGACAAATTTTGTCAGAAAGGACAACTGCGACATGAACGAAACAATGCCTCTCATATTTATCTTAGAACAGATGCTGACACTCATGCAGCAGGGGACCACAGCAGAATAAGAGCAGCTAAAAGATCTTGCTGTCCACCCTATAGATGTTGGGGACACAAAAGGAATCTGCCATGAAGGAGGAGGATGATGATAAGGAGCTGCCACTGCAAGAGGAGGAGTAGGAGTAGAGGACAATAATGAGGATGGCACTGGCCAAGACACTCAATTGGCTCAGTGGAGGGCGGAGCCGTAAAGAACTGGCTCCTCAGGTACGCTGGACAGAATGCTTGCTTGCTTATGCAGTGACAGGTCTATCATTAACATCAGGCAGTCTGGATAGCCATGCTTTTAGACTTTCGCTACCAAGGCAAATTGGGGGAATGTTTTTGAGCAGCATAAGAAGAGTAGCAGCCATTTCAGTCTCCTCAACATGATTGAGCAGTTTTTTCATGTGCTGCGCCAGGCTGAGGCCACTCAGCAAGACGACAGCTCACAACTCAATGCCCAGGTTCAAGCCTGCAATACCTAAACTCTGGCTAGTCTTTGGCGAATACCCTGTTGCCTAACCCCATGTATTTCTGGGCTGGCAGACTGGAACAGTGGCCCGAATTGGCACAGGACGCTCGCTATGTTTTTTTTCTTGCCCAGCCTCCAGCGTCATCTTGGGGGTTTTTCCATGCTGCAGGGGACATGGTGACACCCAAACAGACCAAGATGTCCTCTGCCAGTGTCCAGAACAACACTTTTGTCAAAATTAACCAAGCCTGGATTCAGGAGGATTTTCACACTCCTCTGTCTGATTCCAATAAATAGATCTAGCCTTGCTGGCGGTGCCCCATCTTGCCGCTGTCTGCCTGCCCCCATCATGCCACTGCTGCAACCTGCCTACCATCACATTCTGTATGGCTGCTGCTGCCATCATGCCACTGCTGTACGGTTGTTGCTGCCACCTCCATCATACCACTGTTACGGCTTGCCTACCAGCATGGTCTGTATGGCTGCTGCTGCTGCTGCTGCTACCGCCATCATGCGACTGCTGCGACCCACCTACCATCATGTTCTGTATGGCTGCTACTGCCGCCACCATCACGCCACTGTTGCGACCTTTCTACCATCATGTTCTGTACGGCTGCTGCTGCCGCCTCCAGAATTTTCTCTAAGGTTACTGCTGCCTCCATCATGCGGCTGCCTGCCAACATGTACCATATGGCTGCTGCCTCAGCTGCAGCTTCTGTTACTGCTAATCCCCTATTGTCATCGCTATTAATGCAAAGCATCTGCCACAACTACCACTAGCACCACTACTCCTACTACCCATAGACAGCTGACCTACTGCCTTGTATGTTCCATGCTATGCTGCCGCTACTATTGCAGCTTCATTTCATCATACCCTTTCCACATCAACACTGCACTGCTGCTGCTCTCAACTAACCACTTTTTCTTCTGACAATCAACACTTGTGCGCGCCGTATATGCAAGCATTCCGACCCTTTCAAAGGAATGATTTTTGGACACTTGGTCTCCCAAGCAACTTTTTTATTTCTATCCACACCATGTGTGTTTAACCACTTCCAGTCTGCCCATTGACTATAAACGTCCTGGTAGTGGATCTCTATCTCTGAATGGACGTTTTAAAACGTCCTTGAGCTTTGCCCCCTGTGTGCAGCACCTGTACATAGAAGCTCCATGACTCAGCTGCCTCCTGACAGCCAAGAACATGGAGCTTTAACCTGAGACCTTTTTTCCTGGTCTCCAGGCTTTTGATCACTCTGACAAGCTGTCAAAGCAGGGGCGTAGCAATAGGGGAAGCAGGGGAAGCAGCTGCTTTGGGGCCCAGACCCACAAGGGGCCCCCTCAGGGGGGAGACTAAAAGATTTTATTGTCAGGCCCCCCTCAACAGTATTATACAATGACATTATATACAGTGACACTATAGAAAGCGGATGGAGCGGCTGTCAGGCCTTGTCTGGGAGAGCTCAATCTTGACTAGCCACAAGAGTGAGGGTTGCATGTGAGTTCGGGGTTGCGAGGAAGTTTCTGGGGGGGTCCCATTCAAAAATTTGCTGTGGGGCCCAGTTAGTTGTAGTTACGCCACTGTGTCAAAGCCATCACAAATGCTTGTACTATCTCCCTCTCATTACTGCCGGTCACAGAGCAGTTTACAACCACATATGGGGTGTTTCTGCAAACTTCAGAATCAGGAAAATAAATATTCAGGTTTGATTTGCAGTTTACCCTTGCTATCTTATAGGAAAAATGAATAAAACAATTGAAAATCTGCAAAAAAAATATATTTATTTTAAAATTTCACCTTCCTTCTGTTTTAATTCTTGTGGGAAATCTAAAGGGTTAACTAACTTTGTAAAAATCAGTTTGGATTACATTGGGGGCTGTAGTTTCTAAAATATGTTCATTTATGGGAGGTTTCTATTATTATTTAAAGGGATTCTGTCACCTCGTTTAAGCCTATAGAGCTGAGGACATGGGCTGCTAGATGGCCACTAGCCCGTCCACAATATACTTTTCCTATTGCTGTGTGTGTCTTTGTTTAGTCAGAAAAACGATTTTATTCATATGCTAATTCTGGTTATAAGGAGCCCAAGGGGCGGTTACCAATCTTCCTGGATCCCAGCCGTGCCCACTGTGAAGGAGCCCAGCACCGCCCCGCATCCTCTCATCTCCTCCTTGCTCCCCCGACTTCACGCATTCAGAGCGCCGTAATCTCGCGCGAGCCATCTTGCGCATGCGCAGTTCGTTCCCTGATGCTGATGCCAGCACAGGGAAAGAACAGTTTACCATCACTGACAAGCGGCGTACTCGCGCATGCGCGAGATTACGGCGCTCTGAATGCATGAAGTCGGGGGAGCAAGGAGGAGATGAGAGGATGCGGGGCAGTGCTGGGCTCCTTCACAGTGGACGCAGCTGGGATCCAGGAATATTGGTAACCGCCCCTTGGGCTCCTTAAAACCAGAATTAGCATATGAATAAAATCGTTTTTCTGACTAAACAAAGACACACACAGCAATAGGAAAAGTATATTGTGGACGGGCTAGTGGCCATCTAGCAGCCCATGTCCTCAGCTCTATAGGCTTAAACGAGGTGACAGAATCCCTTTAAGCCCCTCAAAGTCACTTTAGAACTGCAAAGGTCCTTTAAAATTAACTATTGGAAATTTTCATGAAAATCTTAAAAATTACATCTAAAATTCGAAGCCTTCTAACGTCCTCAAAAAATAAAATTACATTTCCAAAATTATGCCAACATAAAGTGGACATATGATGAATGTTCATTAATAGCAATTTTATTAGATATCCCTATGCAACTTAAAAGCAGAGAAATTAATATTTAAAAAATTGTGATTTTTTTTTCAAAATTTTCGGTAAATTTTGGATTTTTTTATAAATAAAGGTAAAATATATTGACTCAAATTTACCAAAGTACAATGTGTCACAAGAAAACAATCTATGAATGGCTTGGATAAGTAAAAGCGTTCCAAAGTTATTACCACATGAAGTGACACATGTCAGATTTGCAAAATTAGGCCTGGTCAGGAAGGGGGGGATGGGAAGTGGTTAAACATCATTTGCCCCCAGTAAACGTGTTTACTGACAGCTATGTATATAAGTGTCACTCAGACATCATTTACTATTATTGTTATTACGTTTCAGAGCTTGGGGAGGGAGAAGGGGGAGGAAGAAGAAGAAACAAAAGGAGATATCAAGTTTTCCTAAAAAATCCTAGAAGGCTAGAGGGGGCTATATACCAACTTTCAGGGCAACTGGAGCAACTTTGGTTCAGCCCAAACAGATTTGGGTCCAAACCAAACCTTTTTAAAAAATTTGGGGAACTGGACTCGAAACAAATCTTGTGTGGATCACTCATCTCTATTTCGTATATATAGACCCCTTAGGTACGCCTTCATTCTTTCCCGCACCATATGTGGAGATGCTGTGCCCTCATTAAAACTAAAGAATTCAGACAATCCTTTGTAATATCTTCCTCACCTCGCACGACCTTCAGCGAAAAGGGCTGCAGACACCATGTACAAGGGCTAGGCGGTCTCCTCTCAGATAGATTAATATCATCCTTTAAAGGTGTGTGATCTGTAAGAGATCTAGGCAAGTACTCTACCTCATGCATCTTGGGAAGCAGAAAAGGGCTTGATAAGGCCAGATCTATGTGAGATAAGGAGGAGTAAGGGAATGAACAGCAGGAGTACTATCTTTTCTCACCATGGATGGGCTGCCACACCAGGCCGACTTCTAAAATCTGTAGGCCAAATGTGGTCAACTGTGAAGAATGAAAAATAGGATCACTAATCATCAGATGATAAGGATGGTAAGGATATGTCTTT
This sequence comes from Rhinella marina, assembly GCA_900303285.1. Lineage (NCBI taxonomy): Eukaryota > Metazoa > Chordata > Amphibia > Anura > Bufonidae > Rhinella > Rhinella marina. The sequence goes on along the minus strand of ONZH01009271.1, from coordinate 40,947 downwards.
CATTACGTAAGGAAGCAAGCATCCAGGTTACCATTCTCGCCAGTATGCCTGAGGACCCAGTTCTTTCTGGCTCAGCCCCCACTGAGATGATTAGTAGTGTTGAGCGAACATGTTCGGCCGAATTAGCCAATTAGCGTGCGGGAAAGTGCTGGCATTCACTGTAATGCCAGTAGCCATCTAAGCTACTGGCATTACACTGATTGGCTAGCCGGGAACGCATCATCGGGTACTATAAAGCACCCGGTGACATGTGACCCGGCCAGTGTTAGACAGGCAGAGCTGCAGCAAGGAGGGACAGAGAGTGTAGGGGAGAGAAGCACGCTAGGCGGGGATAGAAAACGCTCAGAAAAGACCCAAAAGCCCTTTTAAGGGCTATTATATCTGGCACAAACCTTTATTTACTTATATTTGAGGACTTTAAAGGGTTTCTGTCATCAGAATTTAGCATAGTAAACCGAGTGTCATTTGCAATGCGCAAATGACACCTGATGACAGATATGTTTTATACTTTTCTGTAAAGTAGTTTGTGAGAAAACTCCGTTTTTAAAATATGTAAATTAGCTCCCCTAGGTGCAGTAGGCGTGAACCCTGCACCTAGTAGCGGCCGTAATTCCTCCTCTTACCCCTCCTCCGTAGAGGTGATTGACAGGGCCAGGCAGCCAGCTCTTTTGGCTCCCGGCCCTGTCCGAGTTCGAAATCCCGCGCCTGCGCACTGCGATAAACAATCCGCGCACGCGTGTTGAGAGCCGGCGGCCGCCCGGGTCCCGGCTTCATCAATGCGCATGCGCGGATTACGTCAGCGTACACCCGGAAGCGAAGGAGAGCCGGCAGTTCCAGGAGAAGCGAGCTCGTGATCGGACGTCCGTCGCTGGATCCCTGGATTGTTTATCGCTGTGCGCAGGCGCGGGATTTCGAACTCGGACAGGGCCGGGAGCCAAAAGAGCTGGCTGCCTGGCCCTGTCAATCACCGCTACGGAGGAGGGGTAAGAGGAGGAATTATGGCCGCTACTAGGTGCAGGGTTCACGCCTACTGCACCTAGGGGAGCTAATTTACATATTTTAAAAACTGAGTTTTCTCACAAACTACTTTACAGAAAAGTATAAAACAAACATATCTGTCATCGGTTTACTATGCTAAATTCTGATGACAGAAACCCTTTAAACGTGGTGAAAACAGCACTAGGTGGCCTGCCATTAATGCCACATGTGCTGCTGCTGCTGCATGCTGTAGGATACTCTCTGTATACTATATGCCTGATATACTTTGCTATAATTTCTGCTGTTAATCCCGCAGTACTTCTTTTGCGTCTTGCTGTATAACATTTGCATATTGATAGAATTTCTATAGGCAGGGTTAGTATCATTGTTCAAAAGTCCATTGTGAAATATGTCTTTTTTTTTTTTTGGGTGGCAAAAAAAGCCCAAGTGTGCCCTGTCAGTAACGTTAGGTGCACAGCATATTACAACCGTTCAAAAGTCTATGTAGCTGACATCCGTATTCAATACTGTTAATTTAGGCCGCAGTTCCTCATTTGCATCTGCAGTTTAATTTAAGCAAGTAGGGAATTAAACTATAGGGATAGGATTTGGGTAGGTAGAAAGATTGTTTCTGTTCCAAAAAGACCAAAGTCCATTGTGAAATACGCTTTTTTTTTTTTGGGTGGCATAAAAAGCCCCAAGTGTTCCCTGTCAGTAATGCTAGGTGCACAGCGTATTACAACCGTTCAAAAGTCTATGAAGCTGACATCCGTTGTTACATTCTTCACAAGCGACGAGGGGGCATTGATGTCTGACCTCTGTGAGGTGTTACGCATTTTTGATGAATCTACACAGATGGCGATAATGCCATTATCAGCGTAACCATCCCACTTCTGGTGTCTACGAAAAAGCTCGCTGCTCACAATAAATTGCAATTGCCCCCTTTTTTTTTATTTTGAACGGAGCACACTTTATAAAATTGTTAACAAAGACTCTTTCCAACAGCTCAATAAAGTAATCTATTACATTTACTGTACATTTTCCATACAAAAAAAGAAAGTATCAAGAAAGGGTCCTCACCTAGCCCTATACACCTTTATTTACAAGACCACACCCTCTACTATACCCTGACCGATAACACCTTTAGAAAATAGGAAAAATAAAACTACATATTCCATTAATACTGATCAATCTACAAGTATTGATTTGTGACATTAATTATATTACATTATTATCTTGTCGGCAAGCTACAATATGTGTCATAGCCTATTATGCACATAATCATTTACAAAGTGTAAAAGAACAAAAATAGACATTTAAACTGAGATATACATTAATATTTTGGTTTATAAATACTTTGCAAAAACATACAGATTTTGATATAATTATAGCAAAAGTAAATAATGTTTTTTTTAAATAAACACAAAATAGGACAAAAAAAATTGATTAAAAAAAGCAAAAAAAAAAGCAAACAACTAACTAACATGGACATGGCTTTTGATTTTCAATCATCTGTAGTGCTGAGGTTGTGTATATCCAATACAGATAAATATATAAAACAGTCTTATCTTTGTATATTTCTACAGCTTTCTGCATATCAGTATGATTTATAAAGAAGCTTTTTGTGGGAAAAATATAAAGCTGCAAAAGTAAGACTACAGTAAGTTTTAACTGCAAAGTGCATGCATCTGCGGGTCACCCTTACATTTTTTGGACAGTCAGCTCGGCAGCAGCATGGAGTCCTATTCCATTAGTCATAGCTCAAGTATTGAAGTGACCCGGCCTGGTTTGAACACTCGAATTCTTTAAGTTAACGAATCCGGCCCCCGGGACACTCAGCGAAGAGCATCCGGGAGGCGCCGAGAGGCAGGGGCTCCGACAGGTGGTAGCCCACCTCCCTGCAGACCGCCAGCTCGATCTCAAGATCGAACTCTGAGCTTTCTTGGATTACTGCATCAATACCTCCATTTTGTCACAGTCCAGGCAAAGCTAGAGCCTTCAGTGCATCATGTCACTGCCTGAGAGTCAGTTTGGGTATTCCCTTTTTCACACGGTTGAAATTTTAATATTTTCTTGGGGGAGTTACAGGGGCGGATTGGGAACTTAAAGTGGCCCTGGAAAAAATACTAAAAGTGGCCCCCGTTTTGTATTCGGGTCCAAACTGATGGAAGGCAGGTCCAGCAATTCCATATTGTGGCACATTATACCGCCCCAACAGAGCCAAGTACCACAGTCCATCACAAAATACTACCAGCAGCACAAAATACATCCCCAAAAACTTCTACTGGCCGGCCGTGAGGAGGCCCCGGGCGGCCCTTTGGGCATCGGCCCACCGGGAAATTTCCCTGTAAGGTCTATGGCCAATCCGCCCCTGGGGAGTTACATTTGTTTAAGGTGCAGCATAAATGTACGGGATTACTGTATCAATACAGAATTTTTTTCCTATCTGGCATACATCTGTGTCGCTCATCATGCGGGCCCACATCTGATTTGTGTCCTGTATCTGTAGGACATATATTACCTTGATACATTCTATGGATTACTTAAATTCTTTTTTACAGTCTGCTCTTCAGCAGAATGTCACATTAAGAATAACATTTTTGAACGGTCAGCACGGCCTCTGCAGGTCACCCTTAAATTTCTTGGACGGTCTGCGCAGCAGCAGCATGTGACCCCTAATGTTTGAGACTGTCACCAGAAGGCCATCATAATTTTTCAAGGGTGTGTATGATGCCCTGCTTTATGTGTAATAAAGGGTGTATTAGATTGCCTGTTCCTTGTCATTTTTGGCAGCCCTTTCACTTAGTGCATAGGCTTTATGAGTGTCGGCATCCCACAATTATACCACAATGTGAATGAGGCCCTCCTTTATATGATATACCGGTTGTATGGGAGTGCCTCATCCGTGTAATTTTTGGCAACAACGTACAAGTAAATCTATGTTTCCTAACAATATTTCCTGTAAAATCGATGTTATATTGGGTTTTGGGGGGTATTTTTGTCATTCCGTAAAAGTGGCGTAATAGTCGGACATCATCTTTAATAGCAGCGACTTCGATGTCCAAGATGCATCCAGACATCCTCCCCATGCTGTTCCCTAACCATTTCTCGAGCACCACCTAGTGTTCGGCCAGAACACCCGAGCACCCGAACATCGGGATGCTTGATCATCACTAATGTTTAGTCATCATAGCCAGTATTGTCATAGTCATCATCAGCCTCATCCTTCTGCACAAGAGACTCCTCCGCCTTCTGCTCTTCCTTCTGTGAAGTGAAGACAGAGATGATGCAAGGTAAATGGTTTTCTAGGGCTGCAAGGAGGAGGAATACTGTGACACCTGACTCCAAGACACGGTGTCAGACTCAGAGGTGACCTTGACATCATCCTGCTGAAGTGAGCCATTAAGTCCATAATCTCATCCGCTGTTTCCACAATAAGGCTCCATTCCTCATTTTTGGTGGATCGTATGTAAAAAACATTCATTTCAACGGGGCTGCAAAAAATGTCTGCATCCACATGTCTGTTCCACAGCCCCACAAAAAAAGAACATGTCCTATTCTTGCCTGTTTTGCTATTGTAACAATGGGTCCACATAAAAAAAATTGATGCAACATGGATGTCATACGGATGTCATCCGTATTTTTGGTGGATCCACGTTTTGCATATGCAAAATACATATGGTCATTTGAATGCACCCTAATAATGTGGTGCCTATTGGAACCCAGAGAGAACTGCACAACAGCCATGTGCTGGGGGAGATTAGCAGTGGGCTGATTATCTGAGCTGTGTCTAATGTGTCTCACTAATGGAGCACCGAGTCAATGGACCTATCAGGTTCTAATCAGGGACTCGGCGCTCTATTTAAATGCCTTCCTGGCCATACACAATTGACAGTGATAGTCTTTGACTCTCTAGCTGTGTTCCTAGTTCCTGCTCCTGTACTTATTTGCATTACTTGTGCTTCTGATCCCGGCTTGGCTTCTAAACACTCTCAGTCTCTCGTTTGGTACTGCATAGCCTGCCTGGATCTGACCTATTTTTGTACGACTCTGGTATTGCGTCTCTGCACTTAAATAACGTAGAGACCATCGACCAGTTGCGGTCTAGCTATCTAGGACTCTTACTGCAAGTAGGTAGGTAATGTGGGCTGGGTTCTAACCTTAGGGCTCACTGTCCTTGACTGTTCCTACAGTCGCAACAATCAGGCTGTCTGTCAGCCTCTGAGCCAATCAAATCAACCCCAACCCCTTCCCTCCCAAGATCAGGTGATCATATATCTTTTTTCTTCCCCACCAATTTTCATAGAAAAAATGCCTCAAAGCATTGTTTTGACGCAATTCGTCCAAAGCGAAGCTCAAAAATATCTGATTCATTTGGCTGACATATTTTTGTAAAATTCGTAAAAAATCTGGTTAGTTTAGAATCGATTCACTCAGTACAGATAATGCAAATAGTTATGGTTTTATACCGCATGAAACATTTTTAATTAAAGGGATTGTCTCACCTGCCGCTTTGAGCGCCAGATTCTAGGCGCCATTTCAGAGCTGTAGGGGGATGGTGCCTCTTCTTTTGACTGATGGCACAGTCAAGCAGTGCTGGTATAATGTAACCCCGCCCCTTGCCCATGCGTGTGTGGTCCTGAGGTATATTCATAGCTGTATAGAACAGCCCCAAGGGGCATGCCCTGGAGCTGTTCTATATTAAAAACAGGAGGACATACAGGTGGCCGGTCAGGGGAGCTACAGACAGAAGGCAATACAAGGTGGCCAGGAAAGGGGGCTACTGCGCATACTGGCGAATCTATTCGTGCTCGCTCTAGTGATTCTGGCCACTAAGTTGACATTCTTTACTTTTAGAGCTCAAGTGCAGCCACTGCTGCTGCATTGCATCGCTGGTCTTTACCCTATAGATGAACAGTCAATAAAAACAAGCACTATATGATGATTTTAGCCAACATAAATATCAATTACTGAGGTGAGACAACCCTTTAAATACTGTATGTTATAAAAATTATAGAAATGACAGGTTTATATGGCCCCTATGTTACTGAACAGAATAATGTTTGAAAGTTAAATACATGAAAAAGTAAAATGATCCTATAATTCTATAACCATCAGTAGGAGGCAGTGTTGGACTATAGCTTTTCAAACCTTTGTTCTTTAGTATTGTACTTAATTGTTATTCCAAACTCCTCTTTAGAGCAGTATATTTACACATGTGATTAGCGTTCATGAGGATTTATAAGTACTTAAATAGCTTTCTTTCATGATGTATTGAAAAGATCCATATTTTATTTTGTAGATAGCACAATACGAGTGCTCCTTCAAGTTACAATATTAAAGGGGCTGTCTGAGTGTTTATTACTGATGACTCCCCTGAAGCGGGAAAATGACGATGCACCCCCTCAAGAACTGGAAAGTGAAGATACGCTCCCCTCAGAAGCGAGAAAAACCAGCCCGGCCCACTGGGAACTTTCTGTTTGCAAGTATAGGGAGTGAAGACTCCTCCCTCATTACTCCGCCCTCCTCTCCAGTTCAAGCCAGCGGTGAACAAGACAGCATGGTGCACCGACTACGTCCAAAGTGGGGAGAGATCGTGTGGGGTACCAAGCCTGAACCACTGGAGAGGCCCGAGGAGATCACAGTGGCACAAGTGATCCCAAGAATCGCACGGGCAACGGAGGTGTCCGTCGTGCTGGCTGGTTACGGCGGAGGCGGCTGGAGCATCCACTCCGCCGCCCACGAGGAGAACACCTTCCATGCGGCAGAATCCCATCATGCCTGCATCAGTGATGGCCCCGCCCAGACCCTATGGGACTATAAGAAAGCGGTGGAGGACTGACCTATCCAAGTGCTTGAGCATCCGAGGCCGGGACCCTACGCTGGAACGGTGTAAAGGAACCATCCTCTGGTTTTCAGTGGAGAAAGCCAGTGGCTTCCTTGCAGAAGATGAGGACAGCAAGGAGTACTTTGTGGGCAGCAGGTCTGTGAAACAGTCTTACCTGCCCCAAGCCCGTCACAGCCTATACGTGGGGGATCAGGTAGAATATACCCCCATGGCATCCCTGAAAGGCCCTTTTGCTACCGGGGTAACGTTATAGTCAAAGCCCCTGGTACCTGCATCACCAGCCGAGACCTGGCCAGATGATCCAGTAGCCACAGGACGCGTGCGCTGCCTACAAGAGACAGCAGATGTCACCACCACAGTCCTTTCACCTGGGTCAGCTGACTACATAATCACTTTCACTTTCCAGCCCATGGTGATCCAGTACCAGCTACCATGGAAAATAAAGTCAGCAGCAGCCAGGAGAGCTAGCGGTTCTTCCTTGGGTGCAGCCTTGCTTGAACCGCTGCAACCAGAAGTCCTTACATCTGTTGTCCCGGCAGGAGTATCTGGAAAGGTGAAGGCTCAAGTGGCAGCAGCACTCACCAGTGTGACCACCACCCAGTCAAGTCCACATTTTAGCAGCAGAGGGCAGTGGAGCTTGACCACGGCAGCCAGCCTGGCCTACAGGAGTGTCCTCTTATGTCATTCAGCAGCAGTAGCAGCGAGGAGGACTTCACGTCCCTCATCTGAGGAACCCTTCTACAACTGGCTGTTTCTGTCTGGCTGATTTAAAGGACACCTCATGGTCTGGAACTATGGGAGCCACAACATGGACTGCACCTGGTGAGAGCTAGTTGGCACTTGTTTTTAATTTATCTTGTTTTTATTGCCCCCTGTTTGACTCTCAGGTGGACATGGCTTGTCAGGACTACCCCTTATTCTGCAGAAAATTCCCAGTTGCGCCTAAGTGCACCTATTTTCCTTTTTCCCCCCTTCTCAGCTTATTTGGGAGCCCCCTTTGCAAAAAGGGTTCTCTATTTGCTGCTATTTTATATTATTCACGTGGATTACACTTTACCTGTTTGGATTACAAAATTACCTCACGTATATTACAATTGAATTTTGGACTATGTGTTCCAGTGTTTTATGCCAAGCAGCCATAAGGAGAGACTCAAACGTATATCTGAGCCTATTATGCTTGCAAATTGATTGCACTAAAATGTTTGCATAATTATGTCTTTGCAGTATTTTAGCAATAATGTTTTTACAGTTTCAGCAACGTTTAAGCACTTTAGCCCATTGTGTGTATTCTTTTTCAGGTACTGCAATGTGTCCCATTATGCACTTATTTTATGGTGTGTTTGGTAAATTATGCACTTAGCCAGACAGCTAGCACCTTACTTTTCTAGGTCATATAGACTGCCTCTGAGGACTGCATGCCGCGGCATACGTGCGTGTGTATGACGCAATCGCGAGTCAATAGTACACTAAGGATTCGTACGCACTTTGTACGCTAATTCAGTTCAGTAGCATACTTTTAACAACGCTTAGACTGTATGTTCGTAATTTGTGTAGGAATATTCGCAAAACTACGATTATTTTTTAATGCAACTTCGACCGAATAAATTTGTATTAAGAGCGAATCTTGTTATAAATTCGTCGATTATTTGCTAAAGCGAATTTTTAAACATTCGCTAATCTCTACTAATGACCTATTCTCAGGATAGATAATCAGTGAGTGATCGGTGGGGTCCAACTCCCGCACCCCTGCCGATCAGCTGTTTGAAGAGGCCTCTTCACAGCTTGCTATATAGTGGCTGTGCTTGGCATTGCAACTCAGCTCCATTAACTTAAATGGGACTGAGCTGTGCCTAGACTTTGTGACCAATGAAAGTCACTGGCCTAGAAAGAGGCCACAGCACTCTTTGAAACTGTTGATCGGTGAGGGTACAGAGAGTTGGTCCTTTACTGATTTGTTACCCCCCCCCCCCCCACACACACACACACACACACACACTCTCTCTCTCTCACACACTTTACCAGACCTGTAAAGGTAAAATTACTTGCCTGCTTACCGGTGCTGGCTCCCTGCTCCTTCTTCTGCCAGCCTGCAATGGTCCGCTTGGCTTCCTCGATGTAAACATGGTTTGACATCGCAGCAGCAAATCACTGGACATGGCCAGTGTGACCATTCATCATGAAGTAAGGGGAGCTGGTCATCTTTAAAGTGTTTTTATAGGATAAACGTTAAAGAAAAAGGGCCAGAAACAAGGAATTATTATTTTCCTTTACAGATACTTCGCTGCTTTGGTCCTCACTCCTCTCCACTTCCTGCCCCAGCTTGACACACTGGAGATGCTAGGAAGGGCCACTCACCTAATCACTAGCCTTAGCAGAAACCTCGCTCAGCCAGTCACTTACCAGGTATTTCTGGCACACGGAGCCAGGACAGGCAGTGGAGAGCAGAAGGAACCAGAGCAGAGTTCCAAAAGCTGCAGGTGATCAGTAGAGGAAAGTAATGCATCTTCATTATATTTAACATTTTATGGCCCTTTTTTTATCTTTTTATGGAGAACCTGTTTAACTCCCTCCTGACATCCACCATACATGTAACCATTTGCCGTCTATGGTAGAAATGATTTGATGATTCAGTCCCTAAAAACCCCCCAAAGAAATAAACATTGAAATTACCCCTCCCGTTCCCAATTTTACACATGAAAACAAACATCACTGGTATCGTCACGTCTGAAAATGCCTGTTATTAACTTATAAATTTATTTTCACATAGTGAACGCTGCAACCGAAAAAAGCAAAATGGCCAATAAGCTGCCCAAAAAATGGAATAAACAGTGATCAAAAAGTCCTGCCCTTGTACAGCTCCATAGATGGAAATAGAAAAAGAAGTTATGAATCTCGGAATATGGCGATGCTGAGACATTTTTTAAAGTTTTTTTTAAAGTAGTAAAAGATGCCAAAAACTATATAATTTTGATACCATTGTAATCATACCGACCCGCACAATAAAGATAATGGGGGTCATTTATCAAACACCGGCCTTTTATGCCAGGTCTGTGCACTTAGATTATCTACTCCACCTACTAGCTTTTAGCCATCATTTACGGCAGTAACCTGGCATAAGTTATGTGAATGTGTTGCAGCCAATGACCCCCACACATGCTCGGCCTGGCCCACAGGAAACAGGAGAATCCCTCAATGGGCCTCTGATCCAAGTGGGCCCCTAATCCCTTACCCCTTGCACAAGTGGCATATGACACAATACACTGACTGCACTGTATATAGAAAGCATCTCAACCAGCGAATGTGATCATATAAAAAATGGGTAGATTATTTAACAGACTACCCAGTTTACTGTTATAGATGCATCAGGTGGCTGATCTAGGTATAACGACAGGACAGCCAGTATCCTCTTTCCCCAGAGACCTACCCTCTCAAAGTCAGTGCATGGTCCCCCATAATCAATCATATTGTAAAATGTTGCTGCCACTGTGTGAGCAGATAATATTTGCAAGTTGCCATACAGTGATCATTCAGAATGAATTTTACTGGTGGGCTCTAGGCACCCCAGTCCAACACTGCCCCCACATAGCCATGTCTCTGCACCACCCCCGCTCTTCAACTAATTTTAGACTCAATGGCATTTAATACCATTTTGTGGCATAGGGGGTTTTAGTAATATGACCTTCAGAGTGTCATTTTTACAGCCTTCTAGTATAACATATGGAATATTAAAAGGTGCCATTAGAAAGTACAATTTGTCCTGGCAAAGTCAAGCCCTCATGAAGCTATGTTAAAAAGGTATGGATTTTGGAATGCAGAGAGTTGTTTGCAAAAGGAAAGGGTTAAAATGCCATCCAAAATAAGAAAATATAACACTTTCACTTTAAAAAAAAAAAGGAAATGTTTGCATTTGGGAATATGGTTTATACAAATTAAAACTGCCCGATTTAATCTATTTAATCTACTCTATGTGGTTAGTTAATCCTGTCAACGTACATGACCCTATCAGCATAGCACAGTCACAGATGTCCGTTTGATAGGATGTTGTGATAAGTTATTATATAAAATCTAAAAATTACTGGTCAGTTCTACCGAGTGGCATGATTTGGTATGTCTGAGAATACATATTAACATCTCATATTATAGACCAGGTTTGTTAATAAAAAAAAATCAATTAAATATGAAATCCATAATTGAATGGCTGTTAAAATGTTTGAACTTGTCTATCTATCTATTAGAGATGAGCGTATCTATTCGCTGCTTCATAGATTCGTATCGAATCTTCTATTTTTTCTACTCCGAAGCGAATCTGGATTTTGTAAGATTCGCTACGTATTATTCGTAGATGTTCTTTAAATTTTGAACGCTAACGATACGTACGCAACGTACTCATTCTTCTTGCCCCCTCCCCCAAAGCGGGAAAATGACGATACGCCCCCCTCAAGAGCGAGAAAGTGAAGATCCGCCCCCCTCAGAAGCGGGAAAAACCAGTCCGGCCCACCGGGAACTTTCTATTTGCAAGTATAGGGAGTGAAGACTCCTCCTTCATTACTCCGCCCTCCTCTCCAGTTCAAGGCAGCGCTGAACAAGATCCAGCCAGAGTCAGATCACAGCAAACAGCATGGCAAAAGAGCTGCGACCCAAGTGGGGAGAGAAGGTCTTTGGGGCGAGTGCCCCGAACCACCGCTCGCTCCAGAGATCAGAGCGGAACAACTGTGCAAGAGAGTCTCACCGGCTCTTGACTCCATATTCGCCTTGCCGGCTGGTGTGGCGGAGGCGGCTGGAGCGTCCACTTTGCCGCCCAGGAGGAGAACAACACCTTCCATTCGGCAAAATCCGATTGTGCCAGCGTCGGTGACGCCCCATGCCAAGACCCTATGGGACTACAAGAATGCGGTGGAGGACTGGGTCATACAAGTAGTGGACCATCCAAGGCTGGGAGACCCTACACTGGAGCGGCGAAAGGGAACCGTCCTGTGGTTTTTGGTGGAGCGAGGCTCTGGCTTCCTGGCGGACGAAGAGGACAGCAAGGAGTACTTTGTGGGCCGCAGGTCAGTGAAACGGCCGTATCTGCCCCAACCCCATCACAGCCTGGTCGTGGGGGATCAGGTGGAGTACATCCCCCATGGCATCCCTAAAAGACCCCTTTGCTACCGGGGTTACCCTACTACCTAAGCCCCTGGTCCCAACATCACCACCTGACGTTTGGCCGGAGGAACCACCAGGCAAAGTACCAGTGCGCTGCCTTCAGGAGTCATCAGATGGCACCCTCCGCTTCAGGTTCCGCTTGAATTTTGGACTGTGTTCCAGTGTTTTATTATCATGCCAAGCAGCCACGACTCGAGGAGAGACTCAAACGTATATCTGAGCCTTTTATGCTTTCAAATGTGAAATTGCACTAAAATGTTTGCATAATTGTCTTTGCTGTATTTTAGCAATAATGTTTTTACAGGTTCAGCAACGTTCAAGCACTTTAGCCCATTGTGTGTATTCTTTTTCAGGTACTGCAATGTGTCCTATTATGCCCTTATTGTATGGTGTTTTTTAGTGAATTATGCACTTAGCCAGATAGCTAGCGCCTTACTTTTCTACCTCATATGGACTGCCTCTAAAGACTGTACACCACGGCCTAGCCTCGTGCGCATGACGCAATCGCGAGTCAATAGCACGCTAAGGATTCGTACGTACTTTATACGTTAATGCTGACCTATTACGTACTTTTAACAAAGCTGACTGTATGTTCGTAATTTGTGTAGGAATGTTGGCAAAACAACTATTATTTTTTAACGCAAATTCGACCGAATAAATTCGTATTAAGAACGAATATTGTCAGAAATTCATCGATTATTCGCCGAAGCGAATTTTGGATGATTCGCTCATCTCTACTATCTATCTATCTATCTATCTATCTATCTATCTATCTATCTATCTATCTATCTATTTTACTGTAGAATCGGTTTCAAGCCTCACAAGCTCTTTTTTGTATTTTATAAGTGCCTATGAGGCTTGTAACGTGTAAGCATCATGGCAGCTTTGTTTTACATCGAAAAATAAATGTGAAGGTTTAATTTGAGTGGTGCAAAGATTTATGGAATCTGAATGTAGCTTGTTGTCCACCAAGCTGTACCCTGCATTTGGAGGGTATTATCTTTTCTTGGGGTGAGAGCGCTTCAAGGAGAGATAGTACCCTCCAAATCCTGACTTAGGCCTCTCAGACAGTTAAAGGGGTTGTCCCATCTCAGACAATGGGGGCATCTCTAGGATATGCCCCCACCGTTGGGACCCGCAACTATATCGAGAACGGAGCATGGAAAGTCGAGGAGGGCGCACTGCGCATGCGCAGCCGCCCTCCATTCATTTCTATGGGGCCACCGAAAATAGCCAAGCCGTCAGCTCCATAGAAATCAATGGGAGCACTGGCCGCGCATGCGTGAGAGCTGCCCCTGGTGGTGGCCAGATCCCAGGAAACCCTGGGTCCTCCAGCCACAACTCTCCCTGCACCATTCTTGTTGTAAATGTGGGTCCCAGAGCTGGGACCTGCACCTATCAGACAATGGGGGCATATCCTAGCAATATGTCCCCATTGTCTGAGATGGGACGACCCCTTTAAGCTACTGCTCTGCACTGCAGATGAGATGTCATGTCTGAAGGCTTATTTAAAGGGTTGAACATTAACTTATAGGATAGCTGCCTTACATATGGTGGCATTAGAGGTAGAGCTTGTTAAGAGTTCATTTGCATCCCTTACCTCCTAGCATCACCTAGACATGGATACTTGTGGCAAAAAATGCCTAATTGGGGAGATGACATTTTATCCATATTTTGATTACGTATACTGTTTACTGTAGACAAGTCACAAGTGTAATACGGATGATTTGGTTATATTGATTATTCCATAGCCATATACAGTGTCGGACTGGGGTGTCTAGGGCCCACCAGTAAAATTCATTTTGGGGGCCCACTGTAAAGCTACATGCATATACTACCTGCCCACACTACCCAGTTTTATATATGGACATAAGCAATGTACTGTATAGCATCTCAGCCAGTCTTTCTATATGTCAGTGGACTGTGCCATATGCCACTTGTGCAGGGGGTGGGCGACTAGGGGCCCACCTTGCTCAGAGGCCCATCGGGGGATTCACCTGTTCCCCTGTGGGCCAGTCCGAGACTAGCCATATAAATACTGTATAATGCCTAAAGTGGCACCAAAATTCTGTTAAATTGACTGCGCCATCTATACAACACGCACAGATTAACCAAACAATCAAAGGCTGTTTTCTTTGATAGTTAGAGATAACTAGCAGAGAATACTCGTGGAAGAAGCCTGCTGTCAAAGGCAGGATCAGGCTATGTAAACTGTATGGAATTTTTATTTTTACAAACAAAGCTGTGCCCTTGTGCATCTCATTTTCCTCCCGCCGGCACACTGTGACCTAACCTGTCCTCAGCTAAATTCTCTCTGTTCACAGTATATCAAAGCAAGGTTCACAACTGTGACAGAGGTTGTGGCAGGAGCCTCCATTGCAGATTCTGACATAAATACTAGACAAAAAAATACAGCATGCTGCAGTATTGTGTCTGGCAGAGTGCAAGGATCAATAACGGAAACAAGTTAGTAGAGATGCGCGAAGTTATGAAAAATTCAATTAGCTGCTTCACTGAATTTCACAAAGAAATTTGCTTTGTGATGAATTACTGGGTCACAAAGCACATTCCTTTGTATTCACAGGCTCAAAGATGGGGAACAGCGATTGTGCCACCCCCCTCCCCCCATCATTGAACCCCTCAGATACTGCGTTCATCACTGATCACGGCATCCGAGGCTACAATTTAGGTCTTTCAGGGGTTAATCAGGGTAAAAAAAAAAATCACCTCATCCATTTGCTTGCATAGAGGCCATCGTGGCCATCTTGATTGAAGACACTGCACAAAATCTCGCTCGGTGACACCCCAGCGCTCCGGAGTGGTGAAATATGGTGATGTAAAAAAAAAAAAAAAGGTTTTAAAAAAGTTTAACCCCTTCAGTACCGGAGGTTTTTTCGGTTATGCGTTTTCGTTTTGCGCTCCCTGCCTTCAAACAGCCATAACTGTTTTATTTTTCTGTTCACATAGCTGTATGAGGGCTTGTTTTTTGCGGGACAAGTTGTACTTTCCAACGCCACCATTTAATATTGCATATGGTGTAGTGGGAAGCGGGAAAAAAATTCCAAATCGGGTGAAATTGCAAAAAAACGCTATTCCGCTACAGTTCTACGGGTTTCTTATTTACAACGTTCTATGTTCATTAAAACTGATCAGTTACTTTCATTCTACTGGTCAGTACGAATCCGGCGATACCTAATATGTATAGTTTTTCCTGCGTTTTGATAAAATAATTATAAAGTTGGCCTTTTTTTTTTGTCATATCTTGACCCCTATAACTTTTTGGTATTTATGTGTACAGAGCTGTATGGGGGCTCATTTTCTGCGGGGCGATCTGAAGTTTTTATTGATACCATTCTGGGGTGTGTATGACTTTTTGATCACTTTTTATTTAATTTTTTTTAGAAAAAAAAAGCAACAAAAAACAGCGAATCGCCATTTGGACGCTTTTTTCCGCCACACAATTCACTGTATTGGAATTTCTTTTTTATATTTTAAAAGTACGGGCATTTTCGGTCACGGTGATACCCATGATGTCTATATTTATTGTTATTTAGGTATTTATTTTTTAATTATACGGAAAGGGGGGTGATTTGAACTTTTATATTTTTTTTATTTTTTATATATTTTTTAACATTTTTTAATTTTTTGTGATTATTTTAAAGCTCAAATATGAGCAAATATATTGTGTTTTTTATTTTTTCTTTATGAGCAATGAGGGTCTTTTATTTTTGACTTAAAGACCAAATTTGCTCATTTCTTATTCTGGCCTGCCATCTAGTGGCCAGAATAAGAATTTCACTTTGAAAGCTGTAAACCTCATCAGCGAGGTATACAGCTTTCAGATCATGTACAGACACCCCGATTGGCCACATGGGGTGTCTGTACACCACCCGGAAGCGTACGCTTCCGGGTTTAGACGCAACTAGATGCCGTGATCACGTGTGATCACGACATCTAAAGGCCTACGAAGACGCCGCCGATGGCGGTAAGTACCCGCAAGTCTCTGCTGTTAGAAACAGCAGAGACTTGCCGGCCATGACGCCCGCCGCACGTGCGAGTGGGCACCATGTGTCCACATCGTTCCAGCGCCGTACATGTATGGCGCTGGTACTGTAAGGGTTAAATTTACTTTTACACTATTTAGACATAAAAAACCTATACATATGGGGTATCGTTGTAATCGTACTGACCCAGAGAATGAACTGCAGAACAATAACCATAGACAGCCACATCCAGAATGTATACAAGACGTATGGACACAAGAGAGTCATCGCAAAACGTCAGGACAAAAGAAGAACATAAAAATCATGCTTTTGTGTTATATTTCTGAAGTCAGTAAGAAGTTGTTCATAGATTTTGTCAAGATTGCTAGAAAAAGCAGAGTGCTATTTTTTCCAGTAATTGACAGACATTGTGATGTAAAATTGATGGACTTCATTATAGTCAAAGAGGTCCATCGGGTGCCGTTGGTGTCCGTCAGGTAACAAAAATAACACTGCTGTCAATTTTAATTTTTTTTTTACTTCATAGCACTGCTGTCAATTTCTTTTCTTGTACCTATGACAGAGCAGAATAATGGAAATGACTAACACAGATGTGAACAGTTGATGACTCTTAAGGTATAGTAACTACCTAGCAATACTGTACAACTACAGCGTGGTCCATTACAGACAACCTGTTAAAAAACTGCTAACTTTAATTCAGTCACATTCAACTGTATCTATACAATAATGCTGAAACATCTCAAAAGTATTGTCACTCCACTAAAGCAACAGAATGCTCTCTGGTTTCCAATGTTCTGCTTTATCAGATTGGGTCTTTCATTGTGAACCCACTCCATCTTGCAGATGTACAATAGCCTCCAGATATATGTTGGCTGCACCTGCTTTAGCATGAGTTGAATGATGTTTGTTAAGATATTTACTTTTAGGTTAATAACGTCTGCTCTTGTTCTGCAGCCAAAATAATATTTGCTTGTGCTTTAGGTTTTAGACATAAATAAGACAACCCTTCCACATGCAATTCACATCAAATAAACTCAATGCTGCTGCAGCACGATCTAGGCCGGGCTATGACACTGCCGCAACTGCCATTTGCTAATGTCATCACAGGTTTGCAGCTACAGCCGGTATTACCGACCAAATCATGCAACCAATTAACCCTCTATTTCAAAAACCCTGATCACAGCTCTGCCACAATGTGAAAGGTTTAGGCTCTGTATACTGGTATCATTTTAGGGCATGGTATCAGATCATAATACATTTTTGTAATATGGCAAGATGTTGCTAAACTCAATCAATGGGGAAAATAAAGCACAAAGCACTTGATCTTGATCAAAGTGAGGTTTAGATAAAATGCACCGTATTATCTCTAAAACACTGTATAAAATTCTGATTCACTAGCAATGAACTGCCACAATGGCAAAAACTCTGTTATAATAACCTGTGGAAATCCTTTTAAAATTAAAAAACAAAAAAAACATTCACTGAGACATGACAGATCATTTACTAGCTTGGGGTCTGTGCCGTGTGATGCTCAGAGCACTGTGCCACTTTGTCTTGTCACTCTGTTAATGCAGTAAAGGGAGAGTTGTGCCTAAGTCTTTCCATACCATGGCAGACGTCCGGTCTTTAAAAATGGCGCCCGCTCTCAGGAGCAGCGGGCGCCATAGCAGCCGTGTTTCTGCTGTTTTAAACACTGATCTCAGACATTTAACCTCTCAGATGCTACAGTCAATTGTGATCATGGCAGTTAAGGCAGCTTCCCCCGGGAGTGCTGTGCTCCCAGGGCCCAAACAGATTCCCTGCTCTGAGATCAGGGAAGCCGTTAATTGGTGCTGGTGGCCTGGTGCCTGATTGAGGCTATCATGCCTACCAGAGGTATATTTCTAGGGAGGGCTGCAGGTGGCAGTGCTCCTTTGGAATAGTTTGAATTTTCCATAGGCTGCATTCTTAAATAAATACAGTGTATGGAAGACGCGATCTAATGTTAAAGTTCCAAGGTGGATTTAAAAAAAGGAAAAAAAGTATAAAAAAATTAGAAATATAAAAATCCAAATCACCCCCTTTTCGGAGCAAAAACCAAGCCATGAGGAGGAAAGAACTGCTTGTAGAGTTCAAAGACATAGGACATTTATCACAGTCCAGCAGCGTACCCAATACCCAGGCGCACCTGCTCTCTTAATAAATTACACACATCATCCGACAGTCTGTGTGTCTGAACTGGAATATACTCCAGCCTTTGGTTGGCATAGACTTCAGTGTTGACATGGCGTAGTGGCGTAGAAGATTATAAATGTGATGGGGCTGGGCTCACCCTCTTTTTGGGAAAGTGGTTAGGCTGGCGGAGGAACTCCACTTGCACAAAAATTTTTGTGATTCTTCAGTCCATTTCTTGTCATCCTCGTCACACTATGCAATTGTTGTACTACATCTCTGTTTAATGCTCAATGTTAATACTTGTGAGCATCTTCCGTCCTGTGGGTATCACACATGGATTCTTCAATGTGCGGTTAGTGCGGCCCAGGATACAAGTAGAAACAAATTAATTCCCCCCACAGCATGCAGTGTGGAGTTCTCATACATCTGTAAATCAATTCATATGTATTTACCGATTTTGCACCAGGAGTCTGATTTTTCTCGACTTTGGGTCAGATTTTATCCCATAGTCTTTTGGTGATATGTAATACGTCTTTTTCTTTGTGGTTTAAACAAAAAGGTGCATTTAAATGCGGTCACACTAAATGTATTTGCTGCAGTATAATTGATATCTGTAAAATGTTTGTCTCTTGCACCACTAAACAGCAATTTACTATGCAACAGTGAGCTAACTGCAGTTCTATTTATGTAGTCTAAGTGGTAACGGGTGCCTCATGTCAGGTTAGCTGTACCACCTGTACTTCCTGTACTTTAAAAACATGAATTAGACATCATTTATCTTATATTTCTAAGATGGATTCTTCTGGGAAAAACTTGTCTGGTATTTCTCTTGTCAGGTACACAACAAAATGCATTCATTATGACAGTACAAGTGATAGAGCGAGTTTCTTGTCCTGTCAGGGGTGGTGACTTTCAAAAAAGTTTTTTATTTGTGAAACGTACGAGATTTGAGAACAAGAGCCGCCTCTGGCATGTATTGAAAAACTTAATTGGATCATTTAAACTTTTTTTGTAATAATAAAACTGAAAAGTGGGGCGTGCAAAATTATTCGACCCCCTTGCATTAATACTTTGTTGCGCCACCTTTTGCTGCGATTACAGCTGCAAGTCGCTTGGGGTATGTCTCTATCAGTTTTGCAAATCTAGAGACTGAAATTCTTGCCCATTCTTCTTTGCAAAACAGCTGGAGCTCTTTGAGGTTGGATGGAGAGCGTTTGTGAACAGCAGTTTTCAGCTCTTTCCACATATTCTCAATTGAATTCAGGTCTGGACTTTGACTTGGCCATTCTAAGACCTGGATACGTTTATTTTTGAACCATTCCATTGTAGATTTTGCTTTATGTTTGGGATCATTGTCTTGTTGGAAGATAAATCTCCGTCCTAGTCTCAGGTCTTTTGCAGACTCCAAAGAAAAAAAGTGGAATTTCAGTCAGCACTTCCCAGTGCGCAGGTGCACGTTGCTATGGCTAAATGCACAAGGAAAGGAAAAGTTTCCTTCTGCATTTAGCTATAGCAACGTGCACCTGCGCACTGGGATGTGCTGACTGAAATTCCCCTTTTTTTCTTTGTAAGTTTGTACTGGAGGTGTGGCTACTCCATTTGGTCATGCACTCCTGACTAGCCCCGTCTGCCCCATAGGTTGATTTTAATTAGTGTAACTATAAAGCCGAGTGGACTCGGCATGCATGTTTGGTACCTGCATCCCTGTATTAGTTGAGGCCTTTGAAGCACCATAAATGGCAAAAGGCAGAAGGGACCCAGCATGCATGTGAAACCAACACCCCCTGATTATACGGAAGCCAAGGTTGGCACATAACAGGTAGGAAATAGTGTTAGGTTCCCATTCTACAGAGATCACCTTGACAATTTGGTGGACAGGCCCAGATAATTTTGTACAAAATATATTTGCCAAGAATCTCTAATTTACTAAACAAGCATAGCATTAGCTCCAGAATACTTCATATCTCTATGGCATTTTGTGCTTTATCTGGTTAGCAGTGTGCCGTTGCATTGTATGTATTTTCCTTCCTTTTGCAGACTCCAACAGGTTTTCATCCAGAATGGTCCTGTATTTGGCTCCATCCATCTTCCCATCAATTTTAACCATCTTCCCTGTCCCTGCTGATGAAAAGCAGGCCCAAACCATGATGCTGCCACCACCATGTTTGACAGTGGGGATGGTGTGTTCAGGGTGATGAGCTGTGTGGCTTTTATGCCAAACATATCGTTTAGCATTGTTTCCAAAAAGTTGGATTTTGATTTCATCTGACCAGAGCACCTTCTTCCACATGTTTGGTGTGTCTCCCAGGTGGCTCATGGCAAACTGTAAACGAGACTTTTTATGGATATCTTTGAGAAATGGCTTTCTTCTTGCCACTCTTCCATAAAGGCCAGATTTGTGAAGTGTTCGACTGATTGTTGTCCTATGGACAGACTCTCCCACCTCAGCTGTAGATCTCTGCAGTTCATCCAGAGTGATTATGGGCCTCTTGTCTGCATCTCTGATCAGTCTTCTCCTTGTTTGAGATGAAAGTTTAGAGGGACGGCCGGGTCTTGGTAGATTTGCAGTGGTCTGATACTCCTTCCATTTCAATATGATCGCTTGCACAGTGCTCCTTGGGATGTTTAAAGCTTGGGAAATCTTTTGGTATCCAAATCCGGCTTTAAACATCTCCATAACAGTATCACGGACCTGCCTGGTGTGTTCCTTGGTCTTCATGATGCAGAACCCTGAGACTATCACAGAGCAGGTGCATTTATACGGAGACTTGATTACACACAGGTGGATTCTATTTATCTTCATAAGTCATTTAGGACAACATTGTCAGTCAGAGATCCTCAATGAACTTCTGGAGTGAGTTTTCTGAACTGAAAGTAAATGGGCCAAATAATTTTGCACGCCCCACTTTTCAGTTTTATTATTACAAAAAAAAGTTTAAATGATCCAATAAATTTCGTTCCACTTCACAATTGTGACCCACTTGTTGTTGATTCTTCACCAAAAATTTAAAATGTTATATCTTTTTGTTTGAAGCAGAAATGTGGCAAAAGGTTGAAAAGTTCCAGGGGGCCGAATACTTTCTCTGGCACTGTTTATGATCTTGACTAAGGAACCAAAAGTAGCATCCACCATACTCCAAGCAATCCAGTGAAAAACAGTAATATTTTATACACCCACATCCATACAACGTTTCAATAGTAGTACAGAGCTGTGTGAGGGCTCATTTTTTGAGGGGAGATTTTTACTTTTCATTGATTTTGGTGAGTGTATGACTTTTTGATCATTTTTCATTAATTTTTTTTGTGGGAGATGGTGACCAAAAAAGTCAAACCAGCCATTTTTTTTTCACATTCGCTGTTATGGGATAAATATTTTTAGACTTTAATAGTACAGGTGTTTTTGCACACGGGATGCCCATGATGTTTATTTTTTATTGCTTATGTATTTTAGTTGAAACCTGTAAGCAGTACAGTATGAATTATATGTAGTTTTAATTAAATCTGCACTTTTACGTATGCATGACCTTTTTCTTCCTTTTCAGGTTTGTATACTGTATCCTGTAAGTTGTAAGTTGAACTGTGCCATTGTACCTGCTCAAAATGGAGCAGTTTGGCCCATTTCTGGCTCAATGTAATATTTTTTGTTTGATATAAATCCTCTGCAACTTGCTCGCCAAGTTGGCTGTGGCTGTGGTGGTTCTGGCGTAAAACTAAGCTAACCAATAGTTGTGATATAGTTAGATATCCCTTCACCACATTTATCATCCAGCACAAAGGCCCTATTAGACCAAGTGAATTTCATAGGAATGCTTGTTTCCAATAATTGGTCCATGTAATCTTGCTGCAAATCAGCTGATAAACAAGCAAATGGCTTGTTTGTTGGTTGATTTGCATCTTTCATCGGGATGAAAGATTCATGATTATCAACAGTACATCTCCCTGTGTCATCAGGTATGTGCTGCCAATAATTAATAGAATTGAATGGGGGAGGAACAACTGTGGTTCCTCCCACATTCAATTTGCATTGGCCTGTTTAATAAGCTGATACAAACAACAGCCAAGTTTGTCGTCCGTCAGCACTTGAGCAGTATATTCGGCAGTCTAATAGAGCTCCAAGGCACTGTAAGAAATTTGGTGCAGAAGTTTACACCATATGCAGGATTAGTAAATCTGCCCACAGAAGTTTTGTAGAAAGACAATTTTTCCACACAGTAATAAGGACATTAAAGGGGTTACTAAGTTAATACAAGCCACTTAGTAATGCATTGTGATTGTCCATATTGCTTGCTTTGCTGTCTGGATTCATTTTTCCATCACATTATATACTTCTTGTTTCCATGGTTACAGACCAACCTACAATCCAGCGGTGGTGGTCGTGCTTGCACACTATATGAAAAAATGTCAGCCTCTCTGGTGACTGGAACTGTGGGAGAGCACATAGGCCAGTCCTTTTTTCTATAGTATGCAAGCGCGGCCGCGCTGATGGATTACAGGGTGGTCATAACCATAGAAATGAGCTGTGTATAATGTGCAGGGGCAGACTGGGAACATAAAGTGGCCCTGGAAAAAATACTAAAAGTGGCCCCATTTTGTAGTCCAAATTGATGGAAGGCAGGGCCAGCAATACCATATTGGGGCACATTATACTACCCCAACAAAGCCAAAAACCACAGTCTATCACAAAATACTTCCTCTAGCAGCACAAAATCCATTCCCAAAAACCTCCACCAGGAGGGCTAAGGCAGCCCCCTGGGCATCGACCCATCAGGAAATTTCCCTGTAAGGTCTATGGCCAATCCGCCCCTGATAATGTGATGTAAAAATTAATCCAACCTACAAAGGAGGCAATATGGACAATCAGTAAAAACATGTGAAAAGAATGAAGAAATAAGAAGGCGGCACTGCCCGTATTAACACCCAAACTACTCAAGCCTCTTTTCGCCAGGTTTCTTCGTATCAGGCGTATAAGAGTGAATCGGTGGTGCTCTGCACTCCAAAAGTATTCCAAGTCACAGTGTATAAAGGCAGAACAAATGCGGCACTTACCAGTATTCTAAATATCGTGGAATTTATTGCGAAAAAACACACTTGTGTATGTAGGGGGACCGGGCGGACGCCAACAGTGCACTCAGAGCTACGCAGCGGCGACGGCCGTTTCGCACTTCCGCGCTTCCTCTGGCCGGTCACTGATTACGTTGAAGCGTTAGCACCTCTTATACCATGTTGCTCCGCAACAAGAGGCCGGGACTGCAACAGGTATGTCCCAGCACAAAATTACAACATCAAAAACATCTTGAAAAATATTAAAAACAAATATTATATTAAAATCTCAATGGAATATTACTGACCGATAAAGGCACTAAGGTCAGTCTTATCATTCATGCCAAGTGGCCCTAGGGCACCTGACCTCATAATCCACCTTGCTTCTTTTTACAGCAGCATCTTATGTCTATCTCCACCCTGTGGTGGCGGGGACATCAACTCTATACCTGCAAAGCCTAACACGTTGGTATTACCTTGATGTTCTTTCAAAATATGATCAATTAATCTGGGGCAACCTTTCCCCGAAACCACAGAATTCAAGTGTTCTCTAAATCTTTCATGGAGATTTCTAATGGTTTTACCAATATAAAACCATTGGCATAAAATCAAATATACCACGTATTTGCTTTTGCAGGTAATAAAGTCATGCACCCTGTGGTTCAATCCACCAAAACTCAAATATCTCTGCCGCAGATTGAATCTGCAATAGGAACAGTTCCCACATCTGTAGTTACCAGGAGTAACCAAGTCACAAATCCAATTACTCGATTTTTTCTCCAAAAAACGACTTCTCACTATTATATCCCTTATTGTATGGCTGCGTCTAAAGGTGATGCGGGGTTGCTTATTAGTTAAAGCTGACAGACCTGCGTCTTTCGCTTATATCTCCCAGTTATTAAGTATTACTTTGCATATAACTGAAGCCATAGGACTATGTTGAATTGTTGAACTGTTTCTTTGCGTACGCTGAGGAGACAGAGCACGCCTTGTTACCAAGCATGGCCTTGGATGATACATTATGCACAGCTGGGGAATCTATATCAGGCTTAGTTGAGGGGAGAGAAGGTGCGGACGCCTATTTCTCACAGTGCAACTCAGAGAATCATCTGATAACTCTCAGCACTAAAGCTCTGGAATATAAGATTATGCAACTGGCCGACAAAGAAGTTCGCCTGTTTTGGTCGATTAATTTGCTTAAATCCTATAAAGACAGTTCATGTGTCCCTAGAGGGCTACGTATTTATAAAGAGGTGCAACAATATCAAGATCAGGACTTTGTGTCCGAATGGCAGAATTTGCACCTCGAGTTTTCATTGAGAGCCATGGATCTAGTACTCAGTAGAAATGAGCAAGAGTATACCAAAGTTAAGGTGGAGCTTACTGATGCGAGAGTACAGCTGCAGAAAAGGCTAACCGATAACCAGTTTCAGCTATTTGAAAAAAAAGCTTGACAAAAAATTTATCATTCTGCAGGCGGAGATAAAAGAAAAGAAGAGGGATAAGTTTTTATGAGATAAAATGGACTTTGATACAGGTAAAATCTTCGACTGGAATAGAAGGAGAAAACAACAAAAGAAATGACAACCTCGACGCTCCAAGATGGACTACTGACTTGGACTCAAGTTTATCTGATGAACCTGGGCAGGGTCACACTGAGAGACAATAATTAGAGCCCTTTAGACCCTCTACCAGAAGGGGCAGGAGGGGGCGTAAGAACAAAAGAGAACAATATACAAATCAGAAAGTCTGGAAGGAGAAGGAAACAGGTGTCGTGGAAATAGGAATTTAGGACAACATAAAAGATAAAAATGGTGGAGAGAACATCGTCATTAATCTTACGGATCTTGAACTTTCACCTGACTGTGTCTCAGTCCTTAACAAGGGACTGGGCTTCAGTCTGGTAGAAAAGTTCGATCCAACAGCATTTGAAATAGATATGTTTAAGGCTGCACGTAAATTAAATTTGCACAAAATTTTGAATGGACCATTAGCTAGCAAGGGTCCCTCAACTAATGGAGAAGAGATGGGTGGTGATATACCAGCCAGCTCAAATCCATTGGGTTTCAATGTTGATAAAAAGTTTGATAGTACTGAAAAAATGTGTTTACAATTTCTTGCCAATGTGGAGAATGTGTCTGAGGAAGGAAAAGAACACTTGAGTTTTGAATTTGTAGTAGGAGTGAAATATGTTGGAAGTAGCATTAACATCTTCTTACATCAAGTCATTAAGGAAACTAAGTCCCTGGTATATCCCACAGTTAGAGATAATATTTCTACTGGTGAGCATAGAGCCTTGAAATGGCTTAAAGAGGACCTTTCACCACTCCTGACATGCCTGTTTTAATAGCTTCATGCATTCCCTGTGTAATAACAAGTCTGGAACATCTATTCTTATGTCTGTATGTTGTGCCATTCCTTTATTATTTGCACTAGAAGTTATACTAGAAGTTATGAATGAATTGCTATTTGCCTCCAGTAAAGGAACAGAGGGGGGGGTGACCAGTTGGGGGTGTGTACCTGCACAAACTGACTCTAGCCAATCAGTGCTCCCATGTTCAGACTGTGCAGGTACACGCCCCCCAACTGGTTACCTCCCCTGTGTTTGCGGAGTTTGCTGAACAAATATGTGGGGATGGGTTTCATCTCCAAGAAGAAAGCGGATAAATTATTTCCGCCATTTCCCTTGAAACCTTCCTGATATTTTCTACCTAAGGTTCATAAGTCGCTGAGCAAACCACCGGGACGACCTATCGTCTCGGGGATTGACTCAGTTACTGAACCATTATCTAAGTACCTAGACTGGCTCCTGAGGCCACTATTGGACGGGGTTCCATCCCTTCTGGGTGACACAAATTATTTCTTTTGTGCGCTGAAGTCTTTTCAGTGGCGCGAGGGCTTTCAGTTGTTGTTCCTGGATGTGGAGAGTCTTTATACCCGCATTCCTCAGATAGCAGGGGTTAAGGCTGTGATTGAGATGTTGGAAAGTACCGGGAAGGGAGGGGTTTTCAAAGAGTTTGTTGAAGAAGCACTATATTTTGTTCTGTCAAACAATACCTTCAAGTTTGGTACCCAGTGGTTTAAACAAAAGTATGGCACAGCCATGGGGACGCCGGTGGCATGTACCTTTGCGAACCCCTTCCTCAGACACATTCAGTTGTTTTTATGCTATGTGGACGATATTTTTATTGTTTCGTCGGGCACAGAGATGGAGGCCCAGGATATCACAGAACATCTTAATCAGCATAATGAAACGAATATGCGTTTCACTTACAACCTTGGTGGGCAACAATTAGAATTCCTGGATGTGGCTGTCGTGGTGAAGGGCGACGGGTTGGTCACAAGGGGCTATAGGAAGCCCACCGCGACCAACTCCTTGCTCCACTACGGCAGTTTTCACCCGGAAAGTGTTAAGAAAGCAGTTCCATATGGCCAGTTTGTCAGACTTAGAAGGATTAATGACACCGAAGAAGGCTTTAGGTCCCAATCTTTTGAGTTAAAAGAGAGTTTCCTAAAGAGAGGATATCCTGTTAAGATACTAGATCAGGCCCTTAGTAAAGCCTCTTCACTTACCCAAAAAGAGTTACTCTCTCGGTCTGGGAAACAGGAGTATCCCCGTGCGGAGAAGAGTGAAGAATGTTTCACATTAAATATAGTCCTATGGCTTCAGTTATACACAAAATAATAACTGGGAGATATTAGCGATAGACGCAGGTCTGTCAGCTTTAACTAATAAGCAACCCCGCATCACCTTTGGACGCAGCCATACAATAAGGGATAGAATAGTGAGAAGTCGTTTTTTGGAGAAAAAATCGAGTAATTGGATTCGTGGCTTGGTTACCCCTGGTAACTACAGATGTGGGAACTGTTCCTATTGCAGATTCAATCTGCGGCAGAGATATTTGAGTTTTGGTGGATTGAACCACAGGGTGCATGACTTTATTACCTGCAAAAGCAAATACGTGGTATATTTGATTTTATGCCAATGTGGTCGGTTTTATATTGGTAAAACCATTAGAAATCTCCATGAAAGATTTAGAGAACACTTGAATTCTGTGGTTTCGGGGAAAGGCTGCCCCAGATTAATTGATCATATTTTGAAAGAACATCAAGGTAATACCAACGTGTTAGGCTTTGCAGATATAGAGTTGATGTCCCCGCCACCACAGGGTGGAGATAGACATAAGATGCTGCTGTAAAAAGAAGCAAGGTGGATTATGAGATCAGGTGCCCTAGGGCCACTTGGCATGAATGATAAGAATGACCTTAGTGTCTTTATCAGTCAGTAATATTCCAATGAGATTTTAATATAATATTTGTTTTTAATATTTTTCAAGATGCTTTTGATGTTGTAATTTTGTGCTGGGACATACCTGTTGCAGTCCCGGCCTCTTGTTGCGGAGCAACATGGTATAAGAGGTGGTGACGCTTCAACATCATCAGTGAGCGGCCAGAGGAAACGGCCGTCGCCGCTGTGTAGCTCTGAGTGCACTGTTGGAGTCCGCCCCGGTCCCCACACGTACGCAAGTGTGTTTTTTCTCAATAAAGTCCACGATATTGAGAAGACTGGTGAGTGCCGCATTTTTTCTGCCTTTATACACTACATTAGTAAGTTGTATTAATTTTCCCTACATGATAAATGCCATTTGCTGAAGTGACAAAACTCCTTTAATGAACAATTTTCAAGAGATTTCTATTTCTGTACAATGATCACATTACTTTATTGAGGAAAATGGTAGCTGACACTTTTTTTAAAAAATTGTTCAGAAATTTCATCCAGTAACGAATAATAAAACAAATCTCTAGAGAGTTACTAATCTGGACACAAACCTATGATTATTAAATTTACCCTTTCAAAACAAGAAAAATACAAAATAATGATAAGGACCTTAATTTTTATTGTTTATCCCCAGGAATGTACCTTTTTCTCACTTTAGATTGCATCCTGAAGGTAGATGCCTGGAATCCCCTGAGGCTAGAAAAATAAACCTTAATGGCTATGTCTTCTTTGAACTATGTAATGAAAAAGTGAAACATGTGATACTGTTGAAGGTGAGCTTCCTTTTGAACTAAATTCTGATATAGTATTTTGTATGTCACGGCTATAATGGAAACTTCATAAATATAGATGTAGTACATTCCATATAAATATAGCACATAATAAAGTAAAAGTGCAGTGGTCTCTCAAGGTACAATGGTACAATATTTTCAACATACAATGGTCTTTTCTGGGCCATGGGAAGTTGAAACTAGACTCAACAAACAATGCTTCAGACTCAGATACAACCAATCAGAATGGCCATTTCTCTGCTAAAACTTCTTTATTGGTTTTCCAGTAGCTCCTCTGCAGTACTACATGTTCTGTACTGCCCCATGTCTGTGCCAGGATAAGCCGCTCCTTTGTAAACTAGGTGAACTGCAGCTTTATTTTTATTTTCTACTATGTGTATGTACTATGCAAGAAGCTGAAGAAGCTCCTGCCCTCACCATAGATCGTGATTTACAG
The DNA here is from genome assembly GCA_900303285.1 of Rhinella marina. Classification (NCBI taxonomy): domain Eukaryota; kingdom Metazoa; phylum Chordata; class Amphibia; order Anura; family Bufonidae; genus Rhinella; species Rhinella marina. The sequence continues at coordinate 12,272 of ONZH01009271.1, read as the reverse complement.
CTTCCAGCATCTATTTCGGGATGTTATATGTAAGGACTTGCTTTATCTATCTTGGTTATCTGCCTATTTTTCTTAAAACTTCATATTTTCTCATTTTGGGGTGACATTTTTGGCCTTTGGGTTTCCATAGAGTTATGGACTCATTACAATTGTATAAACATACAATGGTTGTCTAGAAATCAATTAATATTGTAACTTGAAGGACCACTGTACTGGTAAATAGATAAAGATGTAGTAGTGGCACCTTGGCTCTGGTGCCTGAAGACCTATCTGCCACAGAAGAGACTAGAAATATGTAATGGCACCTTGTATTTGGAAGGGGGGAAGGAGAGGGAGGGGTGGACTGGGCCAGGGAGATGGGGACAGGTTCTCCCCAAGCCAGACCCTTGGAGAATGTTGAGACCTGCCAAGAACCAGACTAAGTACATATAACAAGGAGGAAAAGAGCAATGTGTCTCTATCTTTTCCTATACGTCAAGAGAACAATGCTGATGGTGGTGGTGGTGGTGGTGTGTGTGTGTGTGTGGGGGGGTTGCCTCAGGCACTAAGTTCAAACATTTATGGAAATGATGCCTGAAGTCACTTCCACTTTAAAAAATAATTATGGAGGCACAAAATTACTGAAGTGCAGCCTGTTCTTCATAGAACCTTCACACTGACCTGTGCACTAAGAATGACTGACTGTGCACTAAGAATGACTGCCGCATTAAAGTTTTTTTGGGGGAATTTGATACTGATGACCTATCCTTAGGCCATTGTACCTGAAGACCTATCTGCTACAGATTGGTGCGGATCCCGGGTGTTGGACCCTCATCCATCAGATATTGATGACCTTGAACTTTTCCACATTTTTTCATGTTACACCCACAAACTTAAATGCATTTTATTGGATTTTAGTTGATAAGCCAACACAAAGTACCAAGTATGTGTGAAATAGCTATAACTGTTTTATTTTTCTATTCACATAGCTGTATGAGGGCTTGTTTTTTGCGGGACAAGTTGTACTTTCCAACGCCACCATTTAATATTGCATATGGTGTAGTGGGAAGCGGGAAAAAAATTCCAAATCGGGTGAAATTGCAAAAAAAACCACTATTCCGCTACAGTTCTACGGATTTCTTATTTACAACGTTCGATGTTCATTAAAACTGACCAGTTACTTTCATTCTACTGGTCAGTACGAATCTGGCGATACCTAATATGTATAGTTTTTCCTGTGTTTTGATAGTGATAGTGATTTTGTATTTTTTTTGGTTGTCATATCTTGACCCCTATAACTTTTTGGTATTTATGTGTACGGAGCTGTGTGGGGGCTCATTTTTTGCGGGGCGATCTGAAGTTTTTATTGATACCATTCTGGGGTGTGTATGACTTTTTGATCACTTTTTATTAAATTTTTTTTAGAAAAAAAAGCGTCAAAAAACGGCGAATCGCCATTTGGATGCTTTTTTCCGCCACACAATTCGCCGTATTGGATTTTTTTTTATATTTTAAAAGTACAGGCGTTTTCGGTCACGGTGATACCCATGATGTCTATATTTATTGTTATTTAGGTATTTATTTTTTCATTATATGGAAAGGGGGGTGATTTGAACTTTTATATATTTTTTATTTTTTTATATATTTTTTAACTTTTTTTTATTTTTTGTGATTATTTTAAAGCTCAAATATGAGCTAATATATTGTGTTTTTCTTTTTCTTTATGAGCAATCAGGGATTTACTAGATGGAGTTAAATCTAAAAATTGCTCATTTCTTATCCTGGCCTGCCATCTAGTGGCCAGAATAAGAATTGCAGTTTGAAAACTGTAATCCTCACCAGCGAGGATTACAGTTTTCATATGGTGTACAGACACCCCGATTGGCCACTTGGGGCATCTGTACACCACCCGGAAGCGTACGCTTCCGGGTTCAGACGCATCCTGATGCCGTGATCACGTGTGATCACGGCATCAGAAGGCCAAGAAAGACGCCGCCGATGGCGGTAAGTAGCGGCAAGTCTCTGCTGTTAGAAACGGCGCTGGTCGGGAAAGGGTTAATTATCTATATGTGTCATGTTTTATTTATATAAGTTATGTTCTCCTTTATCCACAAAAATTCAGATCACGTATATATGTATAGTACTTATATTTATGTTTTTTTTAATGTTTGTTACTGATGTAAATAATAATGATCTATCCTATATACATCCTGATTCCCTTGAGGAGATATACATATATTTTTTATTCTGAATAGCTGCCCGTTACCATCCATGTATGAGGTTCCGTCCTCACTCACTTCCATTCTTCCCAACATTGTACTATATTACTTTTTCCATTTCTATCATATGATAATTGCCTTTAAGACTTGAGAAGAGGGCCTTGTACCTTGAAACGCATAGTCAATAAAAGATCAAAACTTTATCTGTGCCTCGGGTCGTGTCTTGTGCCCAACTACTATCCATCCAGAGACGCGGCAGACACTATAGTTCTGTTCCTTCTTGTGCAATCCTGATGAAGAAAAGCATCTCCACAGCATGATGCTGCTACCACCATGTTTCACGGTGGGAATGTTGTGTTCAGGGTGATGAGCAGTGTTAGTTTTCTGCCACACACCACATTTTGCATTTAGGCCAAAAAGTTCACCTTTGGTCTGATCTCACCAGAGCACCTTCTTCCACATGTGCACTGTATCCCCTACATGGTTTGTGGCAAACTGCAAACGGGACTTCTTATGGCTTGCTTTGCTTTCAAAAATCACTTTCTTCTTGCCACTCTTCCATAAAAGCAAGATTTGTGGAGTACATGACTAATAGTTGATTCATGAAACAGTACTTCGTTAGAGGTTCAGAGCTTGGTTTTTTTTTTAATAACCTAATCTTGCTTTACACTTCTCAATAACTTTATCCCTGACCTGTCTGCTGTGTTCCTTGGTTGTCATAATTCTGTGTAATTCTGTAATCACTAAGGTTTACTGATAAACCTCTGAGACCTCCACAGAACAGTTGTAGTTATACTGAGAATAAAATACACACAAGTGAACTCTATTTACTAATTAGGTGACTTCTGAAGGCAATTGGTCAAACTGTATTTATTTAGAGGTATCAGAGTACAGGGGGCTGAATACAAATCCACGCCACACAGCTTTTTATTTAGTAACAGTTTTGAAAACCATGTATCATTTTCTTTTCACTTCACACATACTTGCCATTTTGTGCTGGTCTATCACATAAAATCCCAATTGTAACATAGAAAAATGTGGAAAAGTTCAAGGATTATGAATACTTTTTCAAGGCACTCTAAATCCTGTAATGGTCTCAGGCACAAATACCTCGATGTGCATTACACCTGACGAAATCAGTAAGTAGGTAAGGTGCGTGCACCTGAGACTTCTATGAACAAACTTCTATAAAGAAAGAAATAACCTAATTTGACAAGAAAAAACACCATAGATTTCAAAATGCAGTCAATTTAACCAATATCCGCTATGCTTGTACAATGGATGTTGGGTGTTTTAATATGGCATCGGTTCAGGAGCTGAGCCAGCGCTATAGCCATTGGTTTATGGCTGTTTTACACAGCAGACGTCTGCCAACAGAAGACGTCTGCCAGCAGTGCCCTTGATCAAAGACATCTCCAATCATGCTCAACTGCAACCAAGGCATCTGATAGGTCATTTAGATAGGGGACACCCTCCGTCAAACTAACAGCCTAGGATGAGATTGAGGGAGCCGCTCAGTTACTGTAGCAGCTGGGAGCCTTGTGAAGTTTCCTAGGGCTGCCACTGTAAAGTTCCTATTAATCCCCGGCCTCAAGCCTGGCTTAAAGAGGTTCTCATACTGCTCCTCCCTACTTTGGTCTTCAATGTTGGTTCCCACATGTCCATGTTCCAGTCTCCAGACTGCATGGTCATGGTCACATGCTCTGCTGCAAGCAATAACTGGCCTCAGGAGTGACGTGGCCACAAGCAATTTTCGGTTCACGTGTTTTGATCAGATGTGATATTAATCATAACTCTGTGGAGCCTCTGTGGAGGATTGCATCCATGTTTGTATGGCCATAATAAGGCTACATGCACACGACCGTATGTGTTTTGCGGTCCGCGAATTGCGGATCTGCAAAAAAAAAAAACAGATGACGTTCCATATGGCATCCGTGTTTCTGGTTTTTTTTTGCGGATCCATTGTAACAATGCCTATCCTTGTCCGCAAAACGGACAAGAATAGGACATGTTCTATTTTTTTTGCGGGGCTACAGAATGGGCATACTGATGCGGACAGCACACAGTGTTCTGTCAGCATTTTTTGCTGACCCATTGAAATAAATGAGTCTGTATCCTATCCGCAAAAAAAACGGAACGGACACGGAAACAAAATACGTTAGTGTGCATGAGGCCTAAAACTGAACTTTAACTGATCGTGGTTTGGTTACTGGGAAGTTTTCGTTACCTTGTATTGTTGAAGCTCTCGAGCGTTTCTCCAAGTACCTTTTGGAATATATGTATGTGGAGAGATGAGCTGACAACTACTTCATGTACATGTCTTTAGAAATAGTAACATAGAACTGAACCTTAATCATGAACATTGGCACAATTTCTTATATTTGATAAGATAAACAAACCAAATTGTGGCAATTATCACATCAGTGGGCACTTATCTAGGCTTTATTCATAGCCACTCTTTTCCCCTTTTCACTCTGATCACTTTGACAGACTTCCCTTTAATACCTTAACATGGACATCCCACTTGAATTCCCCCTGATGTATTAAGAACTCTTTATTGAAGATGCTCACACTTTCACTGTAATGACTATGTGTTATAAACCTTTAATAAAACTCTTGGAAACACAAAACTCTACAACATATCTATTTCTTGAAATAGAGGCTACAATCCTTTCAGTGTTATCGGATCTGTAGTTTGCAAGCCCAGAGTTAGCTAAGGCTTGCATTTAGTTAAAGGAAAGGGAACATGGTCAACTAAAAATAAAACAAAAGACAAACACTGAAGAAAAGACAATTAACTGGAAGCTAAGACTATTTTTTGAAATTACGTTAATTCTGAAATTATGAAAATTTTCTGCACTTGTTGTTTGCTGTTGGGTTTCATATATCACTATGACATATCAAACTTTCTGGAAAAGAGCAGTTATTCTCTCAATTTGTCACATTTACATAATTTTTTTTTTGGAAAGTGATACTGTTGTTCATTTGGCACACTCATCTCAACCACTGTATTCTCATGACAGGGCTGGGTATTACCATTCAGGACTATTTGGGCAGGTATCCTCCCATGCATGGTCAACACCCCCAAACATGTGCTGAACAACCAGAGGGTCGGCTATATACACCACATGCTCTAGGCCCTCTTACTCGTGAGTTATTTGAAATGTAATTTATTAGTGTGTTTTATGGCCAAGATCAGTTTTTATAGTTTTAATTTAATAGTTGTTTATAACATCTTAATTAAAAAAGACTTCTGTCATTTGTTTAGGGATGACTTATTATATATGGGACTTTTTCTGATGTACGCTTATTATTTCTTTTGTTCTGGTCCATTATAGAAGCAGGAAAACAAAAATAATGAATTGGCAGATTTGGGCAAAAAAGGTAATGAAATCAAGCATATACCATTGAGTCTAATGGGGTAGTATTAAATTCAGGAGTGAGGCAACTGTAGGAAAAAATTCCTGTATGAATTAATTTTTTTCTCCACAATTTTTGAGTAATTCTGTGGTCCTTGCAGACTTCAATCCAGACCCCCCTAACAGGTCCCTAGAGACCTAAGATCAGACCCCTCACCTCAGATCCCGGCAGACCTGAGATCAGAACCCCCAGATCCCTTCAGACTTAGATCAGACCCCCCCAACTAAGATCTCTGCAGACCTCATTAGCACTGCAGAACTTCGAATTTTTTTTTACTGATATATAATTGCAGCCCCCCAACTGCGGGTAGCAAGCTGCGCCTACCTTCGCCTACCCATCGTCCCTTCTCTGCTCATCAATATCAATAAACTAGCCAACCAGCCTCCAGATTGATAATGAATCTCAGATCACTGCTGGAAATCGTATTATGCAGAGCCAAGGATAGGCATCTGTGTTCCTCTTAGCCAAAATATCTTATAGGCAGAAGTTTGTGGTTTTTGCAAGGGGAGCAATCTGATACTGAGGTAAACTATAGACCAGTGATGATGAACCTTTTACAGAATGAGTGCCTAAACTGCAACCCAAAACCCAATTATTTATCGCAAAGCGCCAACACGGCTGCTTAACCTGAATACTAAAGTCCAATATAGTATATCTTTCATGTACTTTATCATTTAGCTATAATAGCCTGCCTACATCCAGTGTGCTGCCTGTGCTGTTCTTAGTGTGTCCTGTGCTGAAGAATGGCAAATTCCAGGGTGTGGGTGCACCCATGCCATAGATTCACGACCACTGCTATAGACCATCCACATAGACTTCGTTTTCCAAATGTACGCATGCAGAAGTATTGGTTACTTGGGACATTTTCAGTGGCACCAATTTGCACTAAAACACAAAAATGCATCCTTTGTCTTGTGGCCATGAAGGGTCTGTTTTAACTGTGTTGTTCAGCTTTTAGATGATGACTTATCCTCTGGATAGTTCACTAGTTGATCAGCTGGGGTCCAAAACGCCGGAAATATACAGCCCAGTCCACGGTGCAGTTGATTGAACTCCTTACTGCAGCACTACTCCCCTTGAAATGAATGGGAGCAGCACTGCACTTACTTGCTACATCCACTACTCAGTGGATTGAGCTGAATGTTTTTGGTATAGAAGTTATTGCCAAAGAGCTGATCAGCGAGGGTGTGGGGTTTTGGACGCCAGTTAATCAACTAATTTTGCAGAAATATCACTTGGCAAGCTTGATAATCCCTTTAATCACATGCAATCAGAAAATGGGCATTGTGTGGAACCAGATACCAAAAGTTATTTCTGTAACACCTTGTGTTGGAAAACCAAAATCATACTTACCTTTCCTTTGACAATCGGTATGTAAACATATCATTATAACACCCCCTTTTCCTCTTGTGTCTTCATTGTTTGAAAACCAGCATTGGAAGGTATTTTTTTCCAATTCCAATTTCAAAATATGTATTGCGCTATTTACATTTTTTTATGTTTGAAAAAAATAAATTTTCCTATGTTCCACCCAAAAAATTGGAAAGAAATTGAAATTTAGACATCAGAATACCTCAGCTCACAAGCCCATGTCAAGGGTTTCTCGTTCTCTTGTGATTCCCTACACTAACTAAACAACAACAAGGAAACTAAAAAACTGGTAAACTAAAGAGTCCAGAGTCCAAAGCAAATCAGTGACTGCTACAAATAGGGCCATCAGTCACACAACTGCTCCCTCAGGGCTGCTGAAGTACTCTGCATTGTTAGGCCACTGAGGCACAAATAATATAAATAAGTGACTCTGCCACTTGGCAGAGTCACTGGGGATCACTAGACCCAAACTCTGGGCAGCCGGACAATAACGATCGCTCCCGAAGGGCGAGATAATATAGAAGGCAAGATAACAAATAGTAAACGCTTACACAAACACGTACTGCGCAACAGTGCTTGAGACTGGAGCCAGTGCTTTGGCTTCACAGACCTCCAGACGAGCGACGCCCACCGTGTACCCGTGCTCCAGGAGGGGGCTACGGCACGGCCGCAAGCGTGGCTTCCAAACACTCAGAGTGATGCACACAAACACTCAAAACACCATTCAGTGTCAAATAGCAAATGGACCGGACCGTATGGCAGTCGCACATGAACAACAAGGCACCGGCCCTGCCCAGCAGAAGCTCAGGGTTTAAATAGCAGTGAGCTAATTGGCAGAGGCGTGGTTACTGACATACTTCCTGTGAACGCCTGGCGGAAGTGACCTCACCAGAGGTCTCAAGGGCAGGGCGTGGTGCCTGACATACTTCCTGTGAACGCCTGGCGGAAGTGACATCACCAGAGGTCTCAAGGAGCTGGCGCATGACCACTTCCTGTGCCGGACCTTGTTCACTGCAGTAGGACTGTGGGCGCAAGGATATTGCACTGAGATTTGCCCATGCCCCTTCACTAACACCCACAGCCCGGGAGGGCAAGTGACTGCGTGCATGACGTCGATGCACGCGCCTTACATGCATAGAGTTCCTCAACAGCCAGTCCTAACATTCCAGGTCGTCCATACAGGGTCTGATCCAAAGTGACGAGTGAGAAGGTCAGGTATCAGGTATTGATCGATATCAGCTTCCAAGAAAGCATTGTGGAGCTGAATCACCAGGTTGGCATTGTCCAGATCCAGCTATAGGGATGAAATGAACACTCTCCACTTGTTTAAAAATATCCAGAAAGTGCACTCCACCTACCAACAGGTTCTGGTCATCCAAGTAGAGTCTTGGGAAGGGCTGCATCACGTGGGATGACAAAGGAAACCTTTTATCAGCCACAATTACAAATGGAGCCAGTGGTCCTGTAGATCTGAGCAGTTGTCTCGGCTTTGGATGGGCAAGCTGGTTGGCCTGAAGTCATTCACCCATTCTGGAAGCACAGAACATGTGGCCATCAGAAGGGCTTCATAGGCCTCTATATCCACAGTTATATACCAATACCTCCTGTCAGCCAAGGCCAAAAGCACCACTGAAAAATTTTACTTATTATTGAAGTACTAGGACCCTGAGTGAGCTGGCTTCCTAACATAGATGTGTCAGGATGACATGGCAGCAACGGACAGAAGGGTGATTATAGGTTCTTACCTCAAATTGACAAAACGCATTTCGCCTGGAGATATGCATCGCCTCATGTTGGTGTTCTGACAGGTGACAACAGGATTCAGGTCCACCAGCACATGGTCAAAGGTCTGCACCTACATGCAGCAGATGTAGAACTTCTCAGAGTGCTGCCGCAAGTCACAGTATAGGGTAAGAAAGACCACTTGGAGGCTATGGGGTGAACTAAGTGCCTCCTCCTCCTTCTCAGTTCTTCATCCAGCAAACAGAAATAACATGGTAATAATATACAGTTGAACAGAACAGATGAAGAAGCCAAATCGAGGCACAACGCGCAAAAACTAGGCAATGCGATTCCATTGTTTGCGAACCGATCCTCGGGAGCTGTCATGTGCATGAGGCATAAATATAATTATTAATTTAACTATAAAGTTAGCAGTTCAAGTAACTATGGGAGTGCTTACTTTTTCCCATGGGTTTTGAATAATTTTGTTCTGTAAATTAATGCATTAATAAACTTGTGGTTACTCGTGCTCCTTCCAACTATCCCTTATTTGTTAAAGGTAAACATATAATCTAAATTAGTTCAAGGGATTTTCTGGTGTGTGACACTGATAGCATATCATCATCATATCAATGGGTGACTTTCACGGATCCAACCATCAGTGGGGGTCCAGATCAGCAGGGGTTCATCTGCAGTATCAGGTACGGACACACATAAAATTATGCATGGGTGAACAATTAAGTGACTGCAGTGCCCCAGGGAAAGCAATAATGTCAAAATGTGGGGTCCATGGAATCCAACCCCACTGATCACATATGGATAGGCTATCCTAAGAAAATGATATTTATGCTCTTAAGGGTCCATTCACACGTCCGCATGTGTTTTGCGGATCCGCAAATTGCAGATCTGCAAAGCACGAACACCGGCCATGTGCTGGCCCTATAGAAATGCCTTTTCTTGTCCGTGGCTGTGGACAGGAATATGACATGTTCTATTTTTTTGCGGGGCCGCAGAACGGAAAAGCGGATGTGGACAGCACACTGTGTGTTGTCTGCATCTTCTGCGGCCCCATTGAAAATAAATGGGTCTGCACCCATTCATACAGAAGTGTGAATGGACCCTAAAAGGGTTGCCTTATTTCAGCAAATGAAATTTATGATGTGGAGAGTGGCTTCATTAATTTTTCCATCACACTATACACTGCTCGTTTCCAGGGGTTACGACTAGAGATGAGCGAGCACTAAAATGCTCGGGTGCTCGTTATTCGAGTCAAACTTTTCCCGATGCTCGGGTGCTCGTTTCGAATAACGAACCCCATTGAAGTCAATGGGAGACTCGAGCATTTTTGCAGGGGACCAAGGCTCTGCCTAGGGAAGGCTGGGTGAAAACCTGGAAACCTCAGAAAATGATGGAAACACCACGGAAATGGACAGGAAACAGCAGGGCCAGCATGCATGGATGCCTCTGAGGCTGCCTAATCCCACCATTACCCCAAATTCTCCTAGTGGGCATATGTGTGGTATCGATTCTTCTCAGTTTAATACGTATACGTCCCCTATCTTGGGACGCCCCTATATTTCATGGATTTTTCGACTACGGAAAAGGAAAAACAGCTTGCTCTGGCCAGGGGAGTGTCTTTCCTACTGCAGCTAAGGGGACGTGTCCATGCTCTGCCTATCACAGTCAGGAGGCAATTAAAGAAGAAACCAAAAAAAACATCAAGTACAATATCTAATACGTTCCCTATCCGGGTAAATTGTTTGGAGAGAGGGCCTGTTAGGTGGGGGGGCAGGCTTGGGGGGAAGAGGTTTAGCTGGAAGAAGCCTAGAGGAGTGCCCCCTGGGCGTAGCGTGTGTGGGGGTGACAAACCAGCCCGGATGGATTTTTGGATAAAACTCTAGGCATCCAACGCGGTACGGTATAGATTCTTCTCAGTTTAATACCACGCATTACGTTCCCCTATGTTGGGACCCTTATATTTCTATGGATTTTTGTCGAAGTACGTTGAACACGGAAAACGGAAAAAGAGGCTTGCTCTGGCCAGGGGAGTCGTCCTTTCCTACTGCAGCTAAGGGACGTGTCCATGCTCTGCCTATCACATTCTGCCCTATCACAGGTCAGGAGGCAATTAAAAGAGAAAACAAAAAAAAACATCAGTACAATATCTAATATATGTCCCCTATCCGGGGTAAATTGTTTGGAGAGAGGGCCTGTAAGTGGGGGGCAGGCTGGGGGAAAGAGGTTTTCGGTACGGTATTTATTCCTTCTGAGTTTAATACCGTATATGGCACCTATCTTGGACCATATATTTCATGGATTTTTCGAACACGACGGAAAATGAAAAAGAGCTTGCTCTGGCCAGGGGAGTGTCTTTTCTACTGCAGCTAAGGGGACGTGTTCCATGCTCTGCCTATCACAGGTCAGGAGGCAATTAAAAGAAGAACAAAAAAAAACATCAGTACAATATCTAATATGTCCCCTATCCGGGTAAATTGTTTGGAGAGAGGGCCTGTAGGTGGGGGGCAGGCTGGGGGGAAGGAGGTTGAGCTGGAAAGAGCCGGATGTAGTTAGAATGACGACGCAGGACCCCAACTTAAAAATTTAGCATCAACCGGTACAGTCGTAAATTATGAGATTGATCAAGTGTGGTATGTCTTCTATGTATACTACTCAGTTTAATACCGTATATGGCAGCTATCCGGAAAAATAGTTTGGAGAGAGAGAAAGATAGGACAAAGACGTAAATTGTTTGGAGAGAGGGCCTGTAGGTGGGGGGGCAGGCTGGGGGAAGGAGGTTGAACTGGAAGAGCCAGAGGAGTGCCCCCTGGGCTAGCGTGTGTGGTGGTGACAACAGCCGGATGTAGTTAGAATGACGACGCAGGACCCCAACTTAAAAATTTAGCATCAACCGGTACAGTCGTAAATTATGAGACTGATCAAGTGTGGTATGTCTTCTATGTATACTACTCAGTTTAATACCGTATATGGCAGCTATCAGGAAAAAATAGTTTGGAGAGAGAAAGATAGGACAAAGACGTAAATTGTTTGGAGAGAGGGCCTGTAGGTGGGGGGGGCAGGCTGGGGGGAAGGAGGTTTGAAGCTGGAAGAGCCAGAGGAGTGCCCCCTGGGCTAGCGTGTGTGGTGGTGACAACACAGCCGGACGCAGGACCCCAACTTAAAAATTTAGCATCAACCGGTACAATTGTCAATTATGAGCTCGATCAAAGTGTAGCAATGACTTTTAGATGGAGATTGCATGTGGTCACGTACTCCTGGAACCCCATAGTCACCCCTTCTCTGATGTGCTACCCCAGAACATTCTCTGCCCCAATTCGCAAGACCTTTTGGCAGTTTCCGTGTGCTGACAGTGTGGATTTACCAGTGTTGTCTGAGGAGGTGGTGGACAATGGCGAGACACAGGTGTCGGGGGGTGAGGTAGTTGTATGGGAAGCAAGTTACAGTGGGGACTCCTTGGGGGGACTTTCTCATGATGGGAAGATTCAACTTGGTGGATCAGGCACAGGAACAGATTTTTTTTTTTGTGTTTTATTTAACTTTTAT